>JAKOOJ010000049.1:2812063-3079563 GCA_022577455.1 Arizona elegans
TTCCTTCCTTCCTTCCCCTTCCTCCCTCCTTC
Organism: Arizona elegans; assembly: GCA_022577455.1. Taxonomy (NCBI): domain Eukaryota; kingdom Metazoa; phylum Chordata; class Lepidosauria; order Squamata; family Colubridae; genus Arizona; species Arizona elegans. The sequence goes on from JAKOOJ010000049.1 coordinate 2,812,096, forward strand.
CTTTCCTCTCCTTTCCCTTCCTTCCTCCCTCCTTCCTCCTCTCCTCCTTTCCTTTCTCCCTCCTCCTTTCCTTTCCTTTCCTTTCCTCTCCTTTCCCTTCCCTTCCTCCTTCCTTCCTTCCTTCTTTCCTTCCTCCTTCTCTCCCTCCCTCCCTCCTTTCCTTTCCTTTCCTTTCCTTTCCTTCCTCCCTCCGTTCCTTCCTTTCCCTTTCCTTTCTTTCCTTCCTCCCTCCTTTCCTTTCCTTTCCTTCCCTTTCCTCCTTCCCCTTTCCCTTCCCTTCCCTTCCTCCTTCCCTTCCCTTCCCTCCTCCTTTCTTCCCTTTTCCTTTCCTTCCTCCCTCCCTCCTTTCCTCCCTCCCTCCCTCCTTTCCTTTCCTTTCCTTTCCTTTCCTTTCCTTTCCTTTCCTTTCCTTTCCTTTCCTTTCCTTTCCTTTCCTTTCCTTTCCTTTCCCTTTCCTTTCCTTTCCTTTCCCTTTCCTTTCCTTTTCCTTTCCCTTCCGTTTCCTTTCTCCCTCCCTCCCTCCCTTCCTTTCCTTTTCCTTTCCTTTCCTTTCCTTTCCTTTCCCTTTCCTTTTCCTTTCCTTTCCTTTCTTTCCTTTCCTTTCCTTTCCTTCCTCCTCCTTTCCTTCCTTTCCTTTCCTTTCCTTTCCTTTCCTCTCCCTCTCCCTCTCCTCTTCCTTCCTTTCCTTCCTTCCTTCCTTCCTTCCTTCCTTCCTTCCTCCTTCCTTCCTTCCCTTCCTTCCTTCTTATGTGAGAGAGAATTGGGCTGGTGATGGACTCACTCTGTTGTGATTGCAAATACTCAAAATGGATGCCCATTTTGGTTTAAAAAAAAATCCCCACTAAGGGGGAGGAATGCTACCTTCTGCAAAACAAGAACTTTATGGTGTCGTTAAATTAGCAAATATCACATCATTCTTCCCTCCCCCCCAAAAGAAAACATGAGCCAAGCATAGTATTAAAACCAGTTTAAACTGGCAAATGGCACAAGCAATATTTACAGCACCCCCCTGTTGAGGAATTGACTGGTAATTAAATTACCAGATATTTGAAATCTTTATAGACTTCATTTTTTTTTTTTTGTTGTTTTTTTGGTTCCTGTTCATTCTCTCAAATTGAACACGAAGGAGCGAAAAACAAGGTTCACCCGAGTTTATTAGGGATTTATTTCCTCTCAATTAGAACACCTGTAGTAATTTGTTTACCACCTAATAGAACATCAAAACACACTGGGAAAAAAAACCCTAAGACTTGACCAGAAATAAAAGCATGAAGCAGGAAGGAAGGCCAATGGAAAACTGGGGACAGCTAAAATTATTATTTTTTTAGCCGGAGCACTTATGTGTAACTCCATTACATATTTTTTAGGGGGAATCATAGGGCAGAAAAAAGAATCAGAAACAGTAAGACGAAAGACATTAAAAGCCAAAACTAAGTCATTATTATCAGACAAAGCTGAACACATTCTAGTTTACATCAACCTCATTAATGATATCCTTCGCCTTGCAAACTATTTCAGCTTCTATCACTCTTTTGATATATAGGGTAGTCCTCAACTTACAACCGCAGCTGAGCCCAACATTTTTTCTGTTGCTAAGTGAAACATTTGTTAAATGAATTTTGCCCCATTTTAGGACTTTTCTTGCCACTGTCAGGGTTCTAAGTAACACCCCCAATGAAAGAAAACTCCGAGACTTCACTTCCATTTTATTAGAGATGGCATATTGGCGCATCTGGGAAAACCCAAATCTGAAAGCTTCCAGGTTTTCTCCACCCAAAAGAAAGTCCAAGTCTCTGCCCAGCACCCACATGTCCCATCACATGATCCAAGGACACCGTCCCAACTGGAGATGCCTCCCAGTTCCAGCCCGCCAGGTGCAGGGCAAGATGGCCTTGACTCTCTGAGAAAGGAATGTTATTATGACTACAGCTCACCCTGGCTCCATACAATCCCCCCTCCCAGTTTCCCACAGCAGCAAATGTGACAGGCCTAAAGGCCCAATGCAAAAAAAAAATGGCTTCCAGGCCGGGACAGGTGCAGTGAATTACTGCAGTTGTTAAATTAGGAGCTTGGTTGTTAAGTGAATCTGGCTCCCCCCATTGACTTTCCTTATCAAAAAGGTCGCAAAATGGGATTACATAACCTCGAGATACTGCAACCGTCACAAATACGAGCCAGTTGCCAAGGGTCCTGAATTTTGAATATGTGATACTGCAATGGTTGTAAGTGTGAATTAATGGTCGTAGGGTCACTTTTTTCAGAGCCATTGTAACTTCGAACAGTCACTAAATGAAGTGTTGTAGGTCGAGGATTACTTACCTGTACTTATTCTATCACGTCTGTCCATAAATCCCTTCAGGAGTTCCTTTTTTTCATTCATTCATTCATTCATTCATTCATTCATTCATTCATTCATTCCAGTGGAGTGGCGTAGTGGTTGGAGTGCAGTACTACAGACTACTTCTGCTGACTGCTGGCTGCCTGCAATTTGGCAGTTTGAATCTCACCAGGCTCAAGGTTGACTGAGCCTTCTATCCTTCCGAGGTGGATAAAATGAGGACCCAGATTGTTGGGGGCAAGAGGCTGACTCTGTAAACCGCTTAGAGAGGGCTGTAAAGCACTGTAAAGCAGCATATAAGTCTAAGCACTATTGCTCTTTCTTTCTTTCTTTCTTTCTTTCTTTCTTTCTTTCTTTCTTTCTTTCTTTCTCTCCTTCCTTCCTTCCTTCCTTCCTTCCTTCCTTCCTTCCTTCCTCTCTCTCTCTCTCTCTCTCTCTCTCTCTCTCTCTCTCTCTCTCTCTCTCTCTCTCTCTCTCCTTTCCTACTTCCCTCCCTCCCTCCCTTCCCATAGTGGCGCAGTGGTTGGAGTGCAGTACTACAGACTACTTCTGCTGACTGCTGGCTGCCTGCAATTTGGCAGTTCGAATCTCAGCAGGCTCAAGGTTGACTCAGCCTTCCATCCTTCTGAGGTGGGTAAAATGAGGACCCAGATTGTTGGGGGCAAGAGGCTAACTCTGGAAACCGCTTAGAGAGGGCTGTAAAGTACTGTGAAGTGGCATATAAGTCTAAGCACTATTGCTCTTTCTTTCTTTCTTTCTTTCTTTCTTTCTTTCTTTCTTTCTTTCTTTCTTTCCTTCCTTCCTTCCTTCCTTCCTTCTCTCCCTCCCTCCCTCCCTTCCTTCCTTCCTTCCTTTCTCTCTCTCTCTCTCTCTCTCCTTTCCTACTTTCCTCCCTCCCATCCCATAATGGCGCAGTGGTTGGAATGCAGTACTGCAGACTACTACTGCTGACTGCCGGCTGCCTGCAATTTGGCAGTTTGAATCTCAGCAGGCTCAAGGTTGACTCAGCCTTCCATCCTTCCGAGGTGGGTAAAATGAGGACCCAGATTGTTGGGAGCAAGAGGCTAACTCTGGAAACCGCTTAGAGAGGGCTGGAAAGCACTGTGAAGTGGCATATAAATCTAAGTGCTATTGCTATGCATTATTTAACAAACTTACAGAGTAATTTCTAGATGAGATGGGTGGCACACAAATTTAATAATAAATAAAAACAAATAAAAAATAGTCACCCAACTCACACATAGGTGACTCTGGATGGCTTACAACATTAAAACAAACAAAAAAAAAAAGAAGAATCCATCGTATAATAAAACTGTTTTCTAAAAAACCCTACTGCATCATCCATGACAGCAACAACACAATCTAATCAGCCCCAAACTTGTTGACAAAGCAATGTTTTCGGGCCTTTCAGAAAAGCAGCAGAGTGGGTGCCAACCATACCTCAGGGGAAATGATGTTCCACAAAAAAAGAACCACCACGAAGTGAATGGTCATAAGTTAAGGACTATCTGTAGTATAGGTAAGAGTTATCATACAGAGTGCCCTGCATTCTGAAGAAATGAAGTGGTTTTCTAGGCAGTCGAAGGCTTCCGTTAACCTTTGTGATATGATAAGATAATGAAAAGAAGGACTAGGGGAGACATGATAGCAGTGTTCCAATATCTCAGGGCTGCCCCAAAGAAGAGGGAGTCAAGCTGTTCTCCAAAGCACCTCAGAGTAGGACAAGAAGCAATGGGTGGAAACTAATCGAGGAGAGAAGCAATTTAGAACTAAGGAGAAATTTCGTGACAGTGAGAACAATTAATCAGTGGAACAACTTGCCTCCAGAAGTTGTGAATGCTCCAACACTGGAAGTTTTTAAGAAGATGTTGGATAACCATTTGTCTGAAGTGGTGTAAGGTTTCCTGCCTGGGCAGGGGGTTGGACTAGAAGACCTCCAAGGTGCCTTCCAACTCTGTTATTCTATTCTATTCTATTCTATTCTATTCTATTCTATTCTATTCTATTCTATTCTATTCTATTCTATTCTATTCTACTCTACTCTACCCTACCCTACCCTACCCTACCCTACCCTACCCTACCCTACCCTACTCTACTCTACTCTATTCTATTCTGTACTTCCAGACAGGTCTAGTTGTGTTGGTGAAGCCCAGTTAACACAACTCCAAATGTAAATTGAAATAGTTGCTTCTATGAATTTGATAATAGCTCCAAGCTGGAAGCTTCCAGCAACCTATCAAGTCAGATTTATTTAAATGACAGTATCTTGAAACCAATCATAGCTGCGTTAATTTAGTAATGGGGTACCTCCCCCTTGTAAATCACCTTTGAAAATCAGATGATTTCCCAATCCCAACACAGAAATAATTCAGGTTATTTCTAGAGTCAGATCAGAAGCTGAGATGTCCCTGATTAAATCAGGAGGAGGAAGAGGCAATTGGATCCCATCAAAACAAGACATCAAAATAATAATTTAAAAAAAGAGGGCGGATCCAGTTCCAAACAAAACAATTATTTTTCCACCCCAGTCCTGACTTTTTAAAAGCTTCCAGAGAGAACTCAGCGCCTTATTTACAAAATGTTCCCTTCCAAGGCCTCCCACATTTAGTAGCTGCCAATTCTGCATCAGAGGCGACTTCAACAAATGTAGAAAACATAATTCACCGAAGGTACCATAAAATTTATGGCATGGAAACTACCATACAAATATGTGTGCCGTGCAGAGGCAGTTTATAGTGCTTTTTTTAGGCAACAACAATAAAAAAAAAGCACCAATTAATTTCTGTGCCACTTAAATTCTGTTATTCTTGATGTTTCCTTTTTGATTACTTCTTAACCCTCTATTTGAACTTTCTCCCATTTATTATTATTAGATTTTTGTCTCACCTTTATTTTATAAATAACTCAAGGTGGCAAACTTACCTAATGTTCCTTCCTTCTTCTATTTTCCCCACAACAACAACAACCCTGTGAGGTGGATTGGCTTGAGAGAGAAAGACTGAACCAAAATCTCCAGCCAGCTTTCAGGTTAATGGTGAGACTAGAACTCCCAGTCTCCTGGTGATTGGCCCAAAGTCACCCAGCTGACTTTCATGCTTAAGGCAGTACTAGAACTCACTGTCTCCTGGTGATTGGCCCAAAGTCACCCAGCCAGCTTCCATGCCTAAGGTCAGACTATAACTCCCAGTTTTTGGGAGATCGGCCTGAAGTCACTGAGCCAGTTTTCATGCTTAAAGTGGCACTAGATCTCATGGTCTCCTGATGATTGGCCCAAGTCACCCAATCAGCTTTCATGCCTCAGGTGAGGCTACAACTCGCTTTCTCCTGGTTTCTAGCTTGGTCCTTCACCAATCAAACTACTAAATGGGGAAAGACTTTGTGAATAGTTAGATGGGAGATTTTATGTCCTTCCCTTCCCCTCTCCTCCCTTCCCCTTTTTCCCTTCCCTTCCCTTTCCTTCTCTTCCCTTCCCTTCCCTTCCTATTTTCTTCCTTCACTTCCTTTCCCCTTTTCTTCCTTCCTTCCTTCTTTTCTTCCTTCCCTTCCCTTCCCATTTTCTTCCTTCCTTTCCTCTTTTCTTTCTTTCCTTTCCTTCCCTTCCCCTTTTCTTCCTTCCCTTCCTTTCCTCTTTTCTTCCTTCCCTTCCTTTCCCATTTTCTTCCTTCCCTTCCTTTCCTCTTTTCTTTCTTCCTTTCCTCTTTTCTTCCTTCCCTTCCCTTCCCATTTTCTTCCTTCCTTTCTTCTTTTCCTTTCCTTTTTTTTTTAAAATTTGATTTATATGCCGCCCTTCTCCGGAGACTCAGGGCGGCTTACAATGCGCTAAGCAATAGCCTTCATACTTTTGTATATTTATACAAAGTCAGCTTATTGCCCCCACAACTGGGCCCTCAATTTACCTACCTTAGAAAGGATGGAAGGCTGAGTCAACCTTGAGCCTTGGAGAGATTCGAACCAGCAGAAATTGCAGGCATCTGGTCTTAATAACCAGCTTAATAACAGGGTGCCTTAGACCACTGTACTACCCTTCCCTTCCCATTTTCTTCCTTTCCTTTCCTTTCCTTTCCTTTCATTTCCCTCCTTCTCTTTCTCTTTTCTTCCTTTCCTTTCCTTCCCATTTTCTTCCTTCCTTTCCTCTTTTCTTCCTTCCTTTCCTTTCCTTCCCTCTCTTTCTCTTTTCTTCCTTCCCTTCCCTTCCCATTTTCTTCCTTCCGTTCCTCTTTTCTTCCTTTCCTTTCCTTCCCTTCCCATTTTCTTCCTTTCCTTTCCTTTCCTTTCCTTTCCTTTCCTTTCCTTTCCTTTCCTTTCCTTTCCTTTCCTTTCCTTTCCTTTCCTTTCCCTCCCTCTCTTTCTCTTTTCTTCCTTTCCTTTCCTTCCCATTTTCTTCCTTTCCTTTCCTTCCCTTTGCTTCCCATTTCCTTCCTTCCTTCCTTTCCTTTCCTTTCCTTCCCTCTCTTTCTCTTTTATTCCTTCCCTTCCCTTCCCATTTTCTTCCTTCCTTTCCTCTTTTCTTCCTTTCCTTTCCTTTCCTTTCCTTTCCTTTCCTTTCCTTTCCTTTCCTTTCCTTTCCTTTCCTTTCCTTTCCTTTCCTTTCCTTTCCTTCAAATATCTTTATTAAGTTTCCAAAACAAACTACAACCACAAACTACCATAAGGGGAGGGGGGAGGGGAGGGAATGGGAGTGGATTTCTTTTCAAAATGATGCCAATGCAACTCTACATTGATTAGCATTTAATCTCAAAATGGGATAGGCGCAGAATAATTACGCTGTGAGGAAAGTTTCAAGAAGAAAACAAAATTAAGCCAGCAAGGACACCCTAACTGTAGGATAAATGATGTCCTCTGTGCACCTCCTTCACAGTCGTACATGTCAGATGTGAATAATTTAGAGGAAGGAAACGTGAGATAATATTGGGAATGTGTGGGAAGGGAGATAAATTTATAATGAGGGACAGCAGAGTTATGTGCTGCGTATAGCTGTTGTTAAAACACGTTCCCTTCTAACTGAAAAATGACAGACCTTGTACAACATTCAGGGCCTGGTATCGTTCATTCCTCTTTCCCCTTTTTTTATTAACAAAGTTATTATGGTCAGAAAACAATATAAAGTTTTTTTTTGTTTTTTTTTTTAAAAAGCCAAATGTATATATTATGCGAATCGTAGTTAGGAGAACTCCAAGCGTTCCCTGAAATGGAGACACTATAATTCAAACCTAATAAAATTCAAATCCTTCATTTTTGTCTAGCAATATTTCTGCCCAAAGCAAGGAAGAAGTGTTTTTTTTATTATTATTGTTGTTTTTCAGCTGCATTAATTTAGGAATAAGCTCTAGGACGGAGGCCGCAAACGGTGGTGGGGAAGGCCGAGGGGATCAATGGCTAAAGCTAGTGAGCAATCAATTGGCTCCATCAGCTTTGAACTTCTGATGACCAGAGATTCATGTGGACCCTGTTAGTCAACCCTATTCTCCAAAGTACCTGAAGGCAGAACGAGAAGCAATGGATGGAAACTAATCAATGAGGGAACCAACTTAGACCTAAGGAGAAATTGGCTGACAGGGAGAACAATCAGTTCTCACTCAAAACTGTAGAAATGGTGGTAGATGTTAGGAGAAATCCTCCTATACTACCACCCAGGGGTGAAATCCAGCAGGTTCTGACAGGTTCTGGAGAACCGGTAGCGGAAATTTTGAGTAGTTCGGAGAACCGGCAAATACCACCTCAGACTGGCCCCAGAGTGGGGTGGGAACAGTGGTGGGTTCCTCCCGGTTTGGTCCAGTTCGGCCGAGCTGGTAGTGGTGACGATATGACATCACCGAACCGGTTCTCTCTCCCCCCGCCCTCCCACGTTATTCTTATCTTTTATTTGGTCCCACCTCCAATCTATTGCTGCCTCCTGAGTCCCAGCTGATGACTAGAGGGAAAAAAACTGTTTAAACTCTTGCTGCGGGGCTTCAAAGGGCCGCCCTACAGCTGATCAGTGTTAAAAGCAAACAAATGAGTCGGGTCGTAAGTGCGAGGACTGGTCGTAAGTGCGAGGACCTTCCAGAAATGACTCTGACCAGCTAGCCACGCCCACCTAGTCACATGACCTCCAAGCCCCACCCACAAAATAAGCCACGCCCACAGAACCGTTAGTAAAAAAATTGAGAACCCACCCCTGGGTGGGAATGAAGATTTTGCAATATCCTTCCCCCAGGAGTGGGGAAGGAATGAGGATTTTGCAGTATCCTTCCCCTAGAGTGGGGTGGGAATGGTGATTTTTCAGTATCCTTACCCTGTCACGCCCACCAAGCCACACCCACCAAGCCACACCACGCCCACCAAGCCACACCCACAGAACCAGTAGTACCAAAAATGGATTTCGCCACTGCTACCACCTCTTATAATACTGGACAACAGAGTATGAACAGTAGAGTCCTTCACGTTTCTAGGTTCTGTCATATCTCAAGACTTAAAATGGACACCTACTAACATCATCAAAAAAGCACAACAAAGAATGTTCTTTCTGCGCCAACTCAGGAAGCTCAAACTGCCCAAGGAGCTGCTGATCCAGTTCTACAGAGGAATTATTGAGTCTGTCATCTGCACCTCCATAACTGTCTGGTTTGGCTCTGCAACCCAACAAGACAGACCCAGACTTCAACAGATAATTAGACCTGCAGAAAAAACAATGGCTACCAACCTGCCTTCCATTGAGGACCTGTATACTGCACAAGTCAAAAAGAGGGCTGTGAAAATATTTAGAGACCCCTCGCATCCTGGACATAAACTGTTTCAACTCCTACCCTCAAAACGACGCTATGGAGCACTGCACACCAGAACAACTAGACAAAAGGACAGTTTTTTCCCGAACGCCATCACTCTGCTAAACAAATAATTCCCTCAACACTGTCAAACTAATTACTAAGACTGTAGTTCTTCTCATCCTTACTAGTACCTGTCTCTGTCCCACTTATGGTTATATCCATGTTGCTCGTATCTTTACAACTTATATTGTTTTTATTGTTTCCTAGTATGATTTGATTGCTTATCAGTATCCTAGGACTATCACCAGTGGTGGGATTCAAATAATTTAACAACCGGTTCTCTGCCCTAATGATTTCTTCCAACGACCAATTCACCAGACTGCTCAGAAAGTTAACAACCGGTTCTCCTGAAGTGGTGCGAACTGGCTGAATCCCACCACTGACTGTCACTAAGTATTATATCTTATGATTCTTGACGAATATATTTTTATTTTTTCTTTATGTACGCTGAGAGCATATGCACCAAAGACAAATTCCTTGTGTGTCCAAATTCCTTGTGTGGCCAATAAAGAATTAAATTCTAATTCTAATTCTAATTCTAATTCTAATTCTAAATCTAAATCTAAATCTAAATCTAAATCTAAATCTAAATCTAAATCTAAATCTAAATCTAAATCTAAATCTAAATCTAAATCTAAATCTAAATCTAAATCTAAATCTAAATCTAATTCTATTCTCCCCGAAAAGTTGTGGGTGCTCCATCACTAGAGGTTTTCAAGAAGAGATTGGACAGCTGTTTGCCTGAAATAGTATAGGGCCATGATGGCAAACCTGTGGCACGCGTGCCACAGGTGGCACACGAAGCCATATCTGTGGGCACGCGAGTGTTGCCCTAGCTCAGCTCCAGCGTGCATGCGTATGCCAGCCAGCTGATTTTTGGGCCTTTCAGGCCCACTGGAAATCGGAAAAAGGGCCGTTTCTGGTCTCCAGGAGTGGGATGGGGGTGGGGAAGGCCGATTTTGCCCTCCCCAGGCTCCTAGAAAGCCCCTGGAGCCTGGGGAGGGCAAAAAAAAACAAAACAGGCCTACCGGGCCCACCGTTCCATCGCGGGCCAAAAGCGGTGGGAGCGCGGGGGTGGTGGTGGTTACGTGTGCATGCACAGGGGATGAGGAACATTGAATTATGAGTGTGGGCACGTGCACGCTCAATTGCCCGCACTCTCCCCACCCCGCTTTTGACACGACGGCAAAAAGGTTAGCCATCACTGGTATAGGATCTCCTGTTTGAGCAGGGAATTGGACTGGAAGACCTCCAGAATACCTTCCAACTCTGTTATTCTGTTATTTTGAATCAATTTCTGGACTTCACTTGTTCTGCAGACTCTCCACTAATCATCGGTTGGTTTTAGCCAACTCCACAAGAAACTGGTGATGTCTACCTGCGGTCCTTTTTCCAGATGCATCTGCAAAATGAGAATAATGCCCATCAAATCTACTGTGTCATTTTTAAATTACACTTCAGAGCTGGTTGTCCGTTTGAATCAATTTTCTAATTGCCATTTTATTTTGAAAGTGGCTTCGGAACGTGAGCCAAGGATCCTATATTCAGATCATGGTAGAGGTTCCAGATTTTATCTGGGCAAAATTAACAACCTTTGAATGTTTCAAAAAAATGATATGAGTGAATAAATCCCGCGCAATATTCCTTGTTTCGACGATTTCCTTCTACTGAGCATAAAAGAAATAGATTGTGAAACGGCTTGGTTTATTTTGAAAAGAGAAACGAAACGGATGGTTACAGAGGAAGAAAAACATGGAATGGGGAAGGCTGGGCCCATCTCAATATTTATTTTGTTTTATATCGAATTTATATACCGCCCTTCTCCCTGAGGACTCAGGGCGGTGTACAGCCAAAGTAAAAACATTAACTACAAACATTAAAATACAATTAAAAAGATATATATATATATATATATTTGGCCCCATAATTAAAAGCAATGACAAAACAATTAAAAACATTTTTAAAAAAGTGTTAGGCCAGCCCGGCTTGCTGAAAAAAGAAAGTTTTAAGGGCACGGCAGAAGGCACCGAGGTCTTGGATTCTCCTCATCTCTGGGGGCAGCTGGTTCCAGAGGGTAGGTTATAGATTTTGGTTTAAAGCCTTTAGAAAGGCAGGTGATCTTGATTATCCTTGCTAATGGATATTGTTCCTCGTTTCCAATTTTGTTTTTCCCCCAACTAGGCAACCAGCCATTCAAATCAATTTCTAGCATCCTCAAGGATATTTGAAAAAGCCACCTCAGGAACAAAGTTATTTTAGTTGCTAGGCATTCAATTACAAAACTGAATCGTGTCCCAAAGATTCTTGACTCCATTTTTTTTTTCCTCTGAATTTTTGAGGAGATGTACAAATACGATGCAGTTTCTCTAAAGCAGACAACGGATTAATTGTGGTGTGACTCAATCTCAACAACATCTAAGAGGAGTGGACTTCGCCTCTCAGAATTCCCCAGCCAGCAATGGAGAATTCTGTGAGTTGAAGTCCAGACTTCATAAAGTTGTTGACATTGAGAATTACTGGGCTTATGCATAGATGATAGATAGATAGATAGATAGATAGATAGATAGATAGATAGATTTGTGTGTGTGTAGAGAGATACGATAGATGTGATAGATGATGGATAGATGATAGGTAGATGATTGTTAGATGATAGATAGATGATAGGTAGATAGATAGATAGATAGATAGATAGATACCGTGTTTCCCCGAAAATAAGACGTCCCCTGAAAATAAGATATCCCCTGAAAATAAACCCTCCCCCAAAAATAAGCCCTCCCCAAAAATATTTGGCCGGTCCCTGCCATTTCCTCTGGTTAGGGTTAGGGTTAGGGAGACAGAGCTGGAAATCAGGTAAGACGGCAAGAGGATCCCTGTCTTGCTCCACACGCCCCAAAATAATAAGGCCTCCCCGAAAATAAGGCCAAGTGCTTATTTCGGAGTTCAAAAAAATATAAGACAGAGTCTTATTTTCGGGGAAACACAGTAGATAGATAGATAGATAGATAGATAGATAGATAGATAGACAGACAGACAGACAGACAGACAGACAGATATGTGTGTGTGTAGAGAGAGATGGATAGCTAGATAGCAAGATAGCTAGATAGTGTTAGATATAGTTAGATTACAAACACACACACACACACACACACACATATTACACACACACACACACACATATAAGAGAGAGAGAGATGGTTATCTAGAATCGGTGGTCACCAACCGATAGTCCGTGAGAAAATTTTGGTGGTCTGCAGAAAAATTATTTGCATTTTTTATATTGCACTAAATACTATTTATCTTTTTTTAAAAAATCATATTGGTGGTCCGCGGGATTTAAAATTATTAATTTACTGGTCCCTGAGGTCCGAACAGTTGGCGACCCCTGAGCTAGATAGCTAGATAGTGATAGATATAGATAGAAACTAAATATCTTCTTCAACAATGCGTAAACCCTTGGGAAACCAAACTCCAAATAAACAGTTTTTTTAAAAAAATTGATTTATATCCCGCCCTTCTCCAAAGACTCAGGGCAGCTTACAATGTGCTCAGCAATAGCCTTCATCCTTTTGTATATTTATGCAAAGTCAGCTTATTGCCCCCACAACTGGGTCCTCAATTTACCTACCTTAGAAAGGATGGAAGGCTGAGTCAACCTTGAGTCTTGGCGAGATTCGAACCCCGCAGTAATTGCAGGCAGCTGGTCTTAATAACCAGCTTAATAACAGGGTGCCTTAAACCACTGTACTACCAAGGTTCTTGGCCCCTTCCCCCAAGACATGTTTAATTAATCCGGGATGCTAATTAAATGACACTCATTATGTAAAAAGTGGATAAGCAAGCAGTTATCAGAACCAACATTCCATTTTTTTTTAAAGTTTATTAGGGATACAGTGCTTTCCAGAATTATAATGGGGAGCAGCTGTAATTGTTATTAATCAGTTCATTAAAGGTAATGATGTGCAGTGCCAATAATTTTAATATAGATCCTGAGTTTGTCACTTGATTCTTTTTTGTGTATCAGACTTCACACGGCTTGGAAAGGAATATTTTTCACGTGACTGAACTCTTTAAGATAGGACTACATTAATCTCTGATTAATTGACTAAACACAAAAAGCAATTGTTTAATATTAACTACTTTTTGCTGTGGTTACAAGAAGAATTAAGTGACAGGGCTAAGCTATTCATTGCAGTGTTTAGTATTTCACTTATGGTCAGTGTTTATTTCTGAGCAAGGTGCCCCAAAATGCTCAAAATCCATACAATCCTTCAGTAGTTTACAATCCTTTAGTAGTTATTATAATGTGAGCAAAATCATGGGAAAGCAGGTGCCTTTGGGGCAGGCCAAGGAGTTAAAGATGTGAGAATAGTACAGGGAGTCTCCAAGTTACTATTAGGATGTTGAATTTAGTAGCAGGAACAGTAAAGTGTACAATAGGCTAGAACACAAAATTGTACCGGTAGTCCTCGTCTTACGACCACAATTCAGCCCAAAATTTCTGTTGCTGAGACATTTGTTCAATGAATTTTGCACCACTCTATGACTTTTCTTGCCATAGTTGTTAAGTGAATCCCTGCAGCAGTTAAGTTAGTAATACGGTTGTTAAATGAAACTGGCTTCCCCATTGACTTTGCTTGTCAGAAAGTGATCACGAGACCCCGGGACACTGAGACCATCATAAATATGAGTCAGTTGACAAGCATCTGAATTTTTATCACGTGACCACGGGGATTCTGCAATGGTCGTAAATGTGAAAAACGGTCATAAGTCATTTTTTTCAGTGCCATTGTAACTTCAAACAATCATTGAATGAAGTGTAAGTTGAGAATCACCTGTAGTCAATTAGTTAGACAGTGCTGACTCGTGCCTGAGGTAACCTATGCTATGATTGGTTGCCATAAGTACAAAGGGGGCGTTTCCCTTTTTTCCCACCTTTTTCTCTTCAGTGTGTTCTGTAGACTCTTTGAGATTTACCTCATGATGTTCCGTGTTCCGGACTATCCTATGTTCTTCCTTTTCTGGATGATGACAAAGACTGCTTCACATTTGAATATTAAACATATTTACATTTATAGAAAAGACACGTATATGTCATGAAGTCTCTGACTTCATCTGGACAGCTGCTGCACAATTCCTTGACCGTTACAACCACAATTGTGACCAGAATTTCTATCATGTCGCTGAGTTCCTAAACTGAGTTGGATATGATGTTATGACCATTTTTAGGATGGTCATTAAGTGCGCCACCATGGACATTAAGCAAGTCATGCAACTGTTAAATGAATCCGACTTCCCCAGTTTGTTGAAAATTGGCAAAAAGAGATCGCAAATCATGATCACGTCACCACAAGACGCCATAATTGGTTGTAAATGTGAGCTGATTGCCATGCACCCAAATTCCAACTATGTGACCATGAAGATGGTGCAGTGGTCATAAGTGTCAAGTATAGGTCACTTTTTCCTGAGCTAGTTGTAATTTAAACAGCCCACGGGCCACATCTACCCCGAGGGCCTTGAGTTTGACACCCCTGGTATTCAGCTTTTGGGATGTGTGTTGTAACTACGAACATTTGTTAAATGGCCTGTTGTACCTCAAGGATTACCTGTCACTGGCCAGCTGTTTCATTATCCCAAAATAGGGTCACTTCTATTCAATCCCAACTCCTTTCTAGCAACCGCAGTGATTAAAGGACTGGGAGAAAAACAGCAGGTTTGTTTAATTCTGCCATTTCACGCTGATACACAAACAATATGAAAACAGACATCAGCAAAAATCTGTTCAATGAAGAGAGATGATTAGCATAAAACTAATCTAACTAAGGTCGATTTAGATGAATTTCTATTATGCACCAGGGACCTTCCATCACTAATAGGGAAACATCAGACAATACAGAAGTGGGTTATTGACGGAGATCACACCTCCCTGTCTTTAATTGGCGATAAAAGGTTTCCCATGTGACCCAGCCAACGGAAATGATAGCTACAAGCAGAGCTTTCTTTTTTTTAAAAAAATAATAAAGTATTGTTCTAAATAATTGTGATTTGCATGAATGTGTCCTTTCCTGCGTTGATGTGATGGACTATTGTCCGAATTGCCAAGAGGGAAGGACAATCCCAAAAGCTGCATGGACACGAGCTCCGTATGATAATTTTAAATTTTATTCTCTAGATATTTAGGAGTTATAAAGTAGGGCAATGTTTTATACAACAGCATCGGTATCAGCTTATGATGACAAGCTAAGTTTACCGCAAAAATGCAGGATGCTGAAAACTACAGACTGTCTTAGGCTAGACATTGCTTCTGTCTCAACTCGTATTTGGAATAACAGAGATGGAAGGGACCTTGGAGCTCTTCTAGTCCAACCTCCTGCTGAAGCAGAAGACCCTATGGTCATGATGGTGAACCTATGGCACTCGTGCCAATGGTGGCATGCAGAACCCTCCCTGTGGGCACGCGCGCCATCGTCAGCTGCTTTTCTGGGTTCTATCACACGCATGCATGCTGGACAGCTGATCTGGCATCCATGTGCTCCAGCCAGCTACTCTCTTCCGGGTTCTCATGTGTGCATGTGCTGTTGTGGCTCCGTTGCCTGAGCCTGGGCTATCAACAGATGCAGACTCTGAGAGTGAGGGAGAGGAGTTGGCAAGGCCTCCCTATCCAGGACCCTCCTCTCTGGCAATGCCTCCAGAGGACACCGAAGGCCAAGAGATAGGCCCAGAGCCAAGCACGTCCCCACAGCCACAGGTGGACATCGACGAAGGAGATAAGTGCTGGCTGGATCCTCGGCAGCGGCGCAGGGAGAAGCATGCACAGCAGAGGGGAAGGCGTGCCAGAGATTAGCTGAGTCACTGGACCACACCCCACAGGGTATAAATGTGGGTGTGGTGGCCGGTTCAGTTTGTGATGAGCAAAAACTAGAAATAATCCATGATCTCTGTGTTACTGGACTTCTGCCTGCCTTGTCGGACTGCATTTGGACTAATCCTTGTATTGTTAAAACTTTGCCTGCTTTATCGGAATGCTTGCAGTCTAATCTTTGTTTTGTGTGAGTAAAGTCTGAATTGGCAGCTAGCCACTGGGTTGCTGCCAGCTTTATCTTCAAAGATTTTGTCGTGTGGCTTATTAACTCCAGGCCGTCTGTGGGGGTGCATGTGTGGGATGGGGACAGAACATGCACACACCGGAACCTGGAAGAGAGCAGCTGGCTGGTACGCATGTGCACAACGGAACCCGGAAGTGCAGCTGGCTGCTGCACGCATGCGCACCGGCTAGCTGCTCTCTTCCAGGTTTCGGCACTCCGGTGTGCTCCAGTTTTGGCACTCGGTGCTGAAAAGGTTAACCATCACTGCCCTATAGCATTTCAGACAAATGGTTGTCCAATCTCTTCTTAAAGGCCTCCAGGGTTGGAGTACCCAGAAACTTCATTCCATAGATTAATTGTTCTAATTTCTATCCATTGCTTCTTGTTCTGCCTTCAGGGGACTTGGAGAATAAGTTAACCCTTCCTGCTTTGGGGCAGCCCCTCAAATATTGGAAGACTGCTATCATGTCTCTCCTAGTCCTTCTTCTCACTAGACTAGACATATTCAATTCCTGCAACTGTTCTTCATATGGTTTAGTCTCAGTTCTGTCAAGCCTGCCTCCATTCAAAACTCAAGAAAGAAACTCCCGACTAGTGGTGGGATTCACAGTATGTTACTGCTAGTTTGCCGTGCATGCACACGCTTGCTTCATGCATGCATGTGCACAATTCGTGCGTGTCAGCTTTCCATGCAAGCACTTTGCTCATGCATGTGCCTTCCACGCATGTGCCCGGTCTCAAAAACATGCCTAAATATGATGGCATAGAGCCGGGGCGGGTAGGCGGGCCCACAATTTCCGCTACCGGTTCGGGCGAACTAGTCCAAACTGGCTGAATACCACCTCTGGCCCTGACTCCATTGAGGTCAAGAAGAGGTACTTGTCAGCACATCAAGATGCATTTATCCTAGTGCTGACATAAGAAGGAGAACGCAGGCGTCTGCAACGGGACAGTTGTCTTTCACCTACTTATTTCCTCTGGAGATAATGTCTCCTAGGAGATGGATGGGAGGGGGGAATTCTTTGAATTGGAGCAGTAGATTAGGGGTGAATGATTGGGAAGATGGCCAATGAATGCAGAGGAGTGGGAGAAGGAAGAGGAGGGGTTTTGAGGCAGCACGTCAGTGCTGGCTGCAACGAGTCGATGTAAAAAGTGCTGTGCTTAATAAAATGAAAGTTTGTTTTATAAAAGTCTTTGTTTGCGATGCAATTTATTTGAAGACAGCCTGAAAACCTGACAGTACTTTTACTGAGTTTGAAATGATAGCGGCAAAAGCAAAGCAAGATCTAGGTGTACTAGGTGTAAACAACTCCACTCAGTAGCGCAGTAGTTCTTGAGAGCAAACCACCCTTTTTGTTCACATGAGCTTTCACCACACCAGCTCACTTCCCAAACCCAAATGCCTTGCCCCCCATCCCCATTACTATGGTAGCCGATAGCAAGCATGCATCAAAGGAAAAGCTAATGCTGGAGATCTGGCTGACAAGTCCCCTAATCATCTTTGTTCTCCTTCTCTGCATTCTTTGTAGAGCCTCAACATCTTTTTCATTGTTCTGTCCCCATCTCACACACGCACACAAACAGTGAGCCAGGGGTTAAATAAAACTTGCAGACAATAAATTCCTTCGATGACAGGATTGGCAGCAACCCAGTAGCTGCTTGCCGAGAACTTTACTCACAGAGGGAGTGTTCCTCCTCTGTCAGATAAACCAAAACAAATACACAAAGTCACAGAATTGTCAAGTCCAGTCTGTATTAAATCCAAGGCAGGCAGATAACGTAGTTTCAGAGATACAATGGGACTCGCTAGTTGTTTAGTTTTGTCCGTCACAGAGCCTGAATGGCCACCACACCCCCTTTTATCCCCTGTGGGGTGTGGTCCAGTGACTCAGCTTAATCTCTGGCACGCCTCCTTTTCTGCTGCGTGCACTTGTCTCTCCGACACTGGCGTGGATCCAGCCAAGACTTATGTCCGTCACTGTCTGACTGCGACTGCTCGGTGATACCTGGCTCCTGGCCAATCTCTTCTCCTTCAGGAGACACCTGAGGCATTGCCAGAGAGGAGGGTCCTGGAGAGGGAGGCCTGGCCAACTCCTCTCCTTCACTTTTGGAGCCTTCTCCCTCCGATAAGACGGGCTCGGGGGTCGGAGTCACAAAATTCATATTGTGGCGACCAAAACTGGATGCCATAGTCCAAGTGTGACCACTCTCCATTGGCCACCCATAATTCTGATCTTATATTCTGTCACTCCGATGGTGCCAAAGGAAGGTGTTTTAATTATGTTAGTAAGTGGTCCTAGCACAACTTTACTAATGGACAGCTTTTGCAAAGACTTACAGGATTGATGATCCTAACTGGAGGCAACAGACGGGTTTCTGGAAAATTAAGATTTGCATGTCTGAACTGGGATGTCAAGCGTGCTAAAATCATTAATACCCTTTAAGGAGTTTTCATACTAGATTAAGATTTTTGAGGTCAAGAAACAGATAATGTCTTTCCTGATGATTATGGCATCGAAAAAAAAGAAGAAGAAGGTGAAGGTTAGTGTGATTGTTGGTGAGAAAAATAAAAATAAATAAATAAATTTTTACTGGGGATATCCAATCTGCAAGGAGAAAAATGTTAAACTTTCATAAATTTACGTTTTTTTTCCTTTGTCCTCATCTAGCCTTAAATATGGAGCCTTGGTATACAATTGTCCATAAAGTAACTATTCTTCAAAACAAATCTCCAACATATCCTCTAAATGCAAATATCTATCATATCCTTCTGTTCCAATATATTTTTTGATGCAATCTTTTTTAGAAATCCAATTTCCCCAGCTCTTTAAAATCTACTTCCAATATACATGTTTGGAAAATCTTCATAGGCACCTCCTTTGCATGCAAACTTCAGAAATAAATGCTCTATGCATCTCTCCTCTCGTCTGTTTGTCTGTCTGTCTGTCTATATATCTAATTAATTATAATCCTATCTATCTATCTATCTATCTATCTATCTATCTATCTATCTATCTATCTATCTCCTACCTATTTTTATATCTCATTCCCTCTTTAGCTTCCTCCCTACCACTGTACCAGGGGTAAAATCCAATTTTTTTCCCTACCGGTTCTGTGGACGTGGCTTGGTGGGCATGGCAGGGGAAGGATATTGCAAAATCTTCATTCCCACCCCACTCTGGGGACAGCCAGAGGTGGTATTGACCGGTTCTCCAAACTACTCAAAATTTCCGCTACTGGTTCTCCAGAACCTGTCAGAACCTGCTGGATTTCATCCCTGAACTGTACCTCCCTCCCTCCCTATTATTTACCTACCTACCCACCTACCTACCTACCTACCTACCTTCTTACCACCTTCTCCCTCTCTCTCCTTATCTACCTCCCTCCCTCCCTCTCTACCTACCTACCCATTTACCTGCAGTAAATGCTTCTGTCTCAGAATTGGGACAAAAATCTTTTTTTTTAATTAAAATGTTTTTTATTTGGATTTTTAAAAGTTTTGCAGAGGAACAAATTTGGGAGCCATAGAAAAAGTGAGGGACTATCTTAGTTTAGAAAACCTTGCAAGCTGCAGAAGTGTGATGCAGAGGTGGTATTCAGCCGGTTCAAACTGGTTCGGGTGAACTGGTAGTGTCGACCTGTGGGTGGGCCCGCCTACCTGCCCACCCGCCCTGGGGCTCCGCCCACCTGCCCCGGTGCTATGCCATCCTATTTACCCACGTTTTCTAAGCCACGTGCAGGCGCGCAAGCCGTGCACAGAAGGCCACACAAATGTGTGGAATGCGCGCTCACATTTTCGGTGTGCGGTGAACCGGTGGTAAAATTATGTGAAACCCACCCCGGGTGTGATGGCCTCCTTTGGAGTGGTCAAGTCTTATGATAGCTGTTGAAGTGTGTTGCACAACACTTGCCTGATAAAAAAGGAAGGAAAAAGAAGAGGATTCCAGAACAGAGGAGAAAGGGAACTGCACTCCAGGATATTTATAGGTGTGCACCTGCTCAGTCAGAATCCCATTTATTTGCCATTTATGGATTTTATGATAATGTTAGGCAAATATGAAAACTTCACTTTTCTGACAGTGTTTTGATAGTTTTTGTTCTGTACAGAATCAGACCAGTGCTCTAGAGAGCCGTGATGGCGCAGTGCAGTGGTGGGTTTCAAATTTTTTTTACTACTGGTTCTGTGGGCGTGGCTTGGTGGGTGTGGCAGGGGAAAGATACTGCAAAATCTCCATTACCTCCCCAATCCAGGGGAAGGTTACTACAAAATCCCCATTTCCTCCCGATCAGCTGGGATTGGGAAGCAGAGAATAAATGGGAGCGGGGCCAGTCAGAATTTTACTACCGGTTCTCCGAACTACTCAAAATTTCCGCTATCGGTTCAGTCAGAACCTGCTGAAACCCACCTCTGATGCAGTGGTTAGGAGGCAGTATTGCAGGCTAATTCTTCCAACTGCCAGAAGTTCGATCCTGCCCAGCTCATTATTGACTCACCTTTCCATCCTTCCGAGGTCAGTAAAATGAGAACCCTGATTGTTTAAGGAAAATATGCTGACTCTGTAAACCGCTTAGAGAGAGGGCTGGAAAGCACTAGGACTTGGTATATAAGTCGAAGTGCTTTTGCTAGTTCTACTGCTCTTGCTAAATGCTTTTATTATTCCCACTTATAAAGTAGACACATAGCTACATCGTCGGCATACAGTAATGCTGGAATTGCTCAATCAGCTAAAGTAGGTGGGTGATGAGTTGGGTTATTGGATTTAAATATAGATTAAGAAGCAGTGGAGCTAATGTGCAACCTTGTCTTAACACTTCTATAAATTGGGACTGCTTTAGATAAATGATCCCAAGGAGTACGTTTAATTCTAAAGGAGGTATTTGAGTTAAGTGACTGAATAATTAGGAGCAGACTTTTATTAATAGTAGACTGACTCTGACTGTCGTAGAGTCTCTCCTTTTGGTATTGGGTCAAAAACAGGCTTAAAACCAACAAAAGTTGTAAAAAGCGAACCTCGAAAGCATACAGAATAGTTATATGCCAAATTATGAAGAACCAGCCAATGATCTAATATAAATCCCATCCTGGGACTCTCATTGTGTACCCAGTCTACTAATTTTAGATATAAATTTTTGATATAAAAACTTGGCATAAAATTTACTTATTGTGTTTAGTAAACTAATAGGGCTGTTTGTGTTCTGACCTAGGCTTCCTTAGAAAGTATACAGCACAATCTTAGTCCCGACAAACCTCTTTTATACAAAAGGCTGTGAATTATTGTCATTCCCAGTCCGAAAGGATTCTCAAACAGTCTATCAGGGAAGTGTTTACAAACACTCACCTTATCTCCCTTGGAATGCTGCCAGAGAACTAATTGCCACATGCAGGAAGGCAAGGCCAAACTTAGCACAGAGTCAAACAGAACTTTCCCAGAGCTTTTACCGACCAGATGAACTAATTGCTTCCTGCAAAAGCTCACGTCCCGTTTGCTCCTCTTATATATCTTATGGGAGAGGCCAATCATCTCCAAGCCTTACTCCCAAGTCGACCCTGTTTTCTTAATTGTTCCTGTCTTCTGGCAGCTCTGTGCACACACACACTGGGAACAGGCTCCCACTGTTCTTCTGTCTCGCTGATGTCAGACTCCGGAGACTCCAGAAGCAGCAAAGAACTACCAGATGGCCTTGGCTCTCTCTCTGCCTCTGACTCAGAGTCCTCGCATCAGCGAGGACATCAGCAAGAATAGAAACAAGCTCAGAGAGCACCAAGGACCTCTCACTTTAGCCAGGAGCTACAATATTCTCCTTTATTGGAATCTTTGTTATTACAAAATAGAGCTGGAAGGGACCTTGGAGGTCTTCTAGTCCAACCCCCTATACCATTTCAAACAAATGACTGTCCAGTCTTTTTTTAAAAACCTCCAGTGATGAAGCACTCACAACTTCTGGTGGCAAGCTGTTCCACTGGTTAATTGTTCTCACCATTAGAAGTTTCTCCTTCATTCCAGGTTGCTTCTCTCCTCGATTAGTTTCCATCCATTGCTTCTTGTCCTGCCCTCGGGGTTTTTGGAGAATAAGTTGACCCCTTCTTCTTTGTGGCAGCCCCTCAAATATTGGAATTCTGCTATCATGTCACCCCTAGTCCTTCTTTTCTCTAGACTGGCCATATTCAATTCCTGCAACTGTTCTTCATATGTTTAGTCTCCGGGCCCTTAATCATCTTAGTTGCTCTTTTCTGAACTTTTTCCAAAGTCTCAACATCGTTTTTCCCCCCAACAAGTCTCAACATTGTTTTTTTCAGTATTAATTCTGGCAGGATGAAATTCAGATCTTTATCTGATTTTAATTGGGCAATAAGTTCTTTAACCTCCACTATAGACATTGGTGTTCAAACTGCGAGATCATTATAAGAAGGAACCACGTCTAAGATCACAGCAGGTTCCCTTTGGAAGATAATGTAGAAGTAAGTGATCTTCCCATTTATCTGCAGACGTTTTTGTGATAGGGCTAAAATGTCTATCTATAAAAGATCTATTGATTAAGTGCTAAAAAAAAACCCAAGTGGAGTACTTAGGTTTTGCTGTGGAAATTAAATTATTTCAATTCTCTCTTATCTCTATCTTCAAAAGGTCTTTAAATCCCTCCCCAACCTTAAATAATTGAGAAGCACCCTAAAATTTTCCTGATGAAAGGAAATTATTGCATTCATTAAAGCCTTTTTAGCATGCATTTAACCATGATCATACCAAGGTTTATGTGCCTAAAACACCACTGGCTGTTGAAAATCTTCTCAGGGGGGACTTGGAGATTAACAATAATTGACAGATACAGTCACACAACTTGGTTAGATGAATCAGCTGAATAGATCTCGGTATGAATTCTGAGCTCTGAGATCAAAAGCTCAGACAAAACTTTAGTTGACCTTGAGATAATTTATTCTACAGTCATTCCTTTATTGCAATATCTCCAACCGGTGGTGAAATCCAATTCTTTTACTACCGGTTCTGTGGGCGTGGCTTGGTGGGCATGGTGTGGTTTGGTGGGTGTGGCAGGGGAATGATACTGCAAACTCTCCATTCCCACCCCACTCCAGGAAAATGTTGTGGCTCCGTTGCCTGAGCCTGGGCTATCGACAGATGCAGACTCTGAGAGTGAGGGGGAGGAGTTGGCAAGGCCTCCCTCTCCAGGACCCTCCTCTCTGGCAATGCCTCCGGAGGACACCGAAGGCCAAACGATAGGCTCAGAGCCAAGCACATCCCCGCAGCCACAGGTGGACAGCGACAAAGGAGATAAGTGCTGGCTGGACCCTCGGCAGAGGCGCAGGGAGAAGCGTGCACAGCAGAGGGGAAGGCGTGCCAGAGATTAGCTGAGTCACTGGACCACACCCCACAGGGTATAAATGTGGGTGTGGTAGCCAGTTCAGTTTGTGACGAGCAAAAACTGGAAATACTCCATGATCTCTGCTTTACTGGACTTTGCCTGCTTTATCAGACTGCATTTGGACTAATCTTTGTTTTGTGTGAATAAAGTCTGAATTGGCAGCTAGCCACTGGGTTGCTGCCAGCTTTATCATCAAAGAGTTTTGTTGTGTGGCTTATTAACTCTGGGCCGTCTGTGGGGGTGTGTGCATGGTACGGGGACAGAACAGGAAAGGATACTGCAAAATCCCCATTCCCTCCCCATTCCTGGGGGAGGGATATTGCAAAATCTCCATTCCCATCCCACTCTGGGGCCAGCCAGAGGTGGCATTTGCCAGTTCTCCGAACTGCTCAAAATTTTCCACTACCGGTTCTCCAGAACCTGCCAGAATCTGCTGGATTTCACCCCTGTCTCCAACCCTGTGAGGTAGAATGGAGCGAGAGAGAGAGAGAGAGGGAGAGAGAGAGAGGGAGGGAGGGAGGGAGGGAGGGAGGGAGGGGGGGAGAGAGAATGGAGGGACTAGAACTTGCCATCTCCTGGTGATTGCTCTCAAGTCACCCAGCTGGTTTTCGTAGCCAAGGTGGGACTAGAATTCACCGGATCCTAGTGATTGGCCCCAAATGACCTACCAGCTTTCATGTCTAAAACAGGACTAGAACTCACAGTCTCCCAGTGATCGGCCCAAAGTCACCCAGATCCCTTTCATGTCTAAGGCAGGACTAGAACTCACAGTCTCCCGGTGATCATCTCAAAGTCACCCAGTCGGCTTTCATGTCTAAGGCTGGACTAGAATTCACTGTCTCCCGGTGATCATCTCAAAGTCAGCCAGTCATCTTTTATGCCTAAGGCTGCACTAAAA
Source organism: Arizona elegans (assembly GCA_022577455.1). Taxonomy (NCBI): domain Eukaryota; kingdom Metazoa; phylum Chordata; class Lepidosauria; order Squamata; family Colubridae; genus Arizona; species Arizona elegans. The sequence goes on from JAKOOJ010000049.1 coordinate 2,836,597, forward strand.
CTCACTGTCTCCTGGTGATCGGCTCAAAGCCACCCAGTCAGTTTTCATGCCAAAGGCTGGACTAGAACTACCCAGTTGCCTTAACCATTAGACCAAACTGTCTTCTCTTTCTCTTATTCAAGATCAAAAATCTTTGGTGATTTCGTGAGCTTCTTTTATGGTGGCAAGCTCATGGAAGGTACTGCTGTGACGCTTGAATTTCTATCACACACACAGGGCACTGGAGGCTAAAACATACAAAGAACAATTGCAGGAACTGGGTATGTCTAGTTTCATGAAAAAAAGGACTAGGGGAGATGTGATAGCAATGCTCCAATATCTCAAGGGCTGCCATAAAGAAGAGGGAGTCAAGCCAGGGATGGGCTGCTGGGAGATCACAGGGGTTTGGGAGAACCTCTAGCTAATATTCTGTGCAGTTTGGAGAAACCACAAATCCCACTCCTGGCTGGCCCCTCCCACCCCTCCCCTCCCAGGATTCTCTACGTGGCCTAATTTGGATACAGGTAAATGCAGGGCGCGCATGGAGGCTCAGGGAGGGTGAAAAACGGGCCTACCAGAAGTCTGGGAAGGCCAGAAAGGGGCCCATTTCCAGACTCCAGAGGGCCTTCGGAACCTCGGGAGGTTGTTTTTGTCCTCCTGGAGGCTCGAGGCCCCCTTGCCATGGTACAGGAGGCCGACTAGGCCATCCCCACCATGGTCATGCGCACCCAGTAACCGGGCAGAGAACCCCTTGCTAAAATTTTTAAAGCCCACCCCTGAGTCAAGCTATTCTCCAAAGCACCTGAGGGCAGGACAAGAAGCAACAGGTGGAAAATGATCAAGGAGAGAAGCAACTTAGAACTAAGGAGAAATTTCCTGACAGTGAGAACAATTAATCAGTGGAACTACTTGCCTTCAGAAGTTGTAAATAATCCAACACTAGAAGTTTTTAAGAAGATGTTGGGTAACCATTTGTCTGAAGTGGTGTAGGGTTTCCTGCCTAAGCAGGGGGTTGGACTAGAAGACCTTCAAGGTCCCTTCCAACTCTGTTATTCTATTCTATTCAACATTTCTCCATTATTCTACAGTTTCCCTGACTGTCTGTACGTCTATTCTGAAGAGAACACAATGGGAGAAATTCTCTCTTGATGATGCCTTTTGTTTTTGACTTAATTGAAATCCAGGAAACAGGCTGCCGAGGAAAAAAAAGGATTCCATGATCAAGACATTCCCCCTTATAACCAAGAAAAGGGCAAAAAAAAAAAAAACAAACCCACCACGCTCTGCTTTTGAAAATGCCACTCAAGTGTTTTCCTTCCTTTCTCGAGGGCAAAAATCAATTTATTTTCCATTAAATTGAATATTAATGGAGAGCAAATGGGAGGAAAAAGTTCAAATGTTTAACGTGGCACTAATTTCAACATTTTTAGCTTTAGGCTGCAGTAGATACACAGCATAATTTAAGAACAATGAGGGGTTTTTGATAATGAGGACACGACGTGACTGGAAAGTTCTTGCCAAGAGTGACATGTTCTATATAAAAAGCAGGATGACCACGTATCAATAGAAAGTAGCCTAGTACAGTCCAAATATTTGATCTATAACTCAGGGGTGAAATCGAAAAATTTTCCCTACTGGTTCTGTGGGGTGTGGCTTAATTGGTGGGCGTGGCTTGGTAGTCAAATGACCAGGTGGGCATGGCCAATAATAATAAATAATAAAAATAATAAACAAAGTACACAAAACAATAAGAGGTACCAAAAACCAACTATCACACTTTACACACACACACAACGTAACACAACACAACTGACTCACACACAATGTAAAAGCCGTTGCACTTCACCCAAAATGGCCCCTGCGACACGCAGGAACCTCACACAGCCACAAAAAGTTCAAAACCCAACTTTCACACTTTTTCCACACAAAATGCCACGTGCAGCTTTGTGAGATTTTGTGCATTTGTGTAGTTAGAGGGGGAACACTACAGAAACACACCAAATCTCAGAAAGCTGCACAGATATTTTTTTTTAATTTATATTTTTAAATAAAAGCAGCTAAATTTAAAACTTCCTTAACTTTAAATTGCTATGTCTAAAGAAAAAAAAAACCTCCTAAAAAAACCCCAATTAACAATTTTTTTAAAACTCCCCCCCCCCCAACCCCCCCCAGTTACTTACCAAACTGAAGGCACAAGGCAGGCAAGCAGGCAGATTGAGTTGCTCACCAATTGGATTGGATTGATTGCAGGCAGGCAGGTTGGGCTGCTAGCGGATAGGGTGGGTTCTACTTACCTTTACTACCGGTTCGCAACGGGGCCGTGTGTCAGTGGTGGGTTCCTCCCGGTTCAGTCCGGTTCGGCCCTCCCACCTCCCCACCCACCCACATTATTCTTACCTTTTATTTGGTCTCACCCCCAAGCGCAGAGAAAAGCAACAAAGAGGATTAGGGGACTGGAGGCTAAAACATATGAAGAACGGTTGCAGGAACTGGGTATGTCTAGTTTAATGAAAGGAAGGACTAGGGGAGACCTGATAGCAATCTTCCAATATCTCAGGGGCTGCCCAAAGAAGAGGGAGTCAAGCTATTCTCCAAAGCACCTGAAGGCAAGACAAGAAGCAATGGGTGGAAACTAATCAAGGAGAGAAGCAACTTGGAACTAAGGAGAAATTTCCTGACAGTTAGAACAGTGAATCAGTGGAACAACTTGCCACCAGAAGTTGTGAATGCTCCAATACCAGAACTTTCTAAAAAGAGATTGGATAACCATTTGTCCGCAATGGTGTAGGGTTTCCTGCCTGGGCAGGGGGTTGGACTAGAAGACCTCCAAGGTCCCTTCCAACTCTGTTATTCTATTCTATTCTAGATATTTTAAATAAGGCAATGTTGCTAGCAGGTAACACTTGGGGAATTGTCTGATGACCTATATTCATAATTTTGGTTTTTTAAAATTATAATAACTAATGCAATCAAGGCCAGAATGGAGATATCATCAAGGGAGTCAAAATGCCTTTGTGCAAAGAAGCAGAAGAAACTGTAAATCATATATTCAGTTCGTGCAAGAAGATTGCACGATGTGATTGTAAACAACGATATAACACAGTCGCCCAAATGATTCATTGGAACATCTGTAAAAGTTATTGTGTACCAGTAATGAAACATTGATGGGAACATATAGTTGAAAAAGTAATTCAGAATGCGCAGGTTAAACTATTGTGGGATTTCTGAATAAAGATTGATAATGTCTTGGGTCATAGCACACCAGATATAACTCTTGTTGAAAAGTAAAGAGAGTGGAAAATTGATGTGGCAATATCACGGGATAATAGAATAGACGACAAAGAATGTGGAAGATCACAAAAGTATCAAGATCTGAAAATGGAAAATTGAAAAATTATGGTCTAAACCAGAAATGGTGGTCCCATGGTTATCCACACAATGGAGATCATACCAAAAACTCTTAAATGACACTTAGAAAATTTGTGCATTGATAAGGTTTCCATCTGTAATTGCAAAAGGCCACGTGGCTTAGATCTGCACATATATTACACTGATACTTTACCAATCAACATCTTCTTTTAACAACCCCATAATCCCTTGCGGGGTGGAGTCTGGGCAACTGAATGGAGCTGAGTGTTTAGTGGCCGGATGCCCTTCCGGTCACCAAGGCGGAGTTTTAGTCAGCAGATATATTCTCATTGTGCCCAGAGAGAGAAATATCTGCCTCTACCTAGGATCGAACTCACAGCCTCCTGATTGTGAGGTGAGAGCTCCACCACTAGACCACTGCATCACTCTGACACTTTACCAGTAAAGGAGAATATTTGTAGTCCAGGGTTGAAATGAGGGGTCCTTTGTGCTCTTTGAGCTTGGTTGCTTTCTTGCAGATGTTTCATTACCCAACTAGGTAATATCATCAGTGCTAGAAAGGAGTGTGGTTTACTCTCAGTTTATATTCTAGTGCAGTGACAGCTAACCTTTATGCCAAAAACGTGCCAAAAGCGGGGGGAGCACAGGGGGGTTGCACGCGAGAGTGCCCACCCTTGTGGAATGCCCCCCACCCCATGCATGCGTGCGCGACCCCTTCGCACTCCCCCTGCTTTTGGCACATAACAGCAAAAAGGTTACCGGTGGGCCCGGTAGATTTGTTTTTTTGCCCTCCCCAGGCTCCAGAGGCTTTTTTAGAGCCTGGGGAGGGCAAAAATGGCCTTTCCCATGCCCACAGAGGCCCTCTGGAGGCCAGAAACAGTCCGTTTCCCGACTTCTGGTAGGCCCAAAAGGTCCGAAAATCAGCTAGCCGGTGTGCGCGTGCATGCTGCAGCTGAGCTAGGGCAACGCTCACATGCCCACAGATATGGCTCCACATGCCACCTGTGGCACACGTGCCATAGGTTCGCCATCACGGTTCTAGTGGCTTGTCCTGTCAGGATGGTCTTAAAGATTGGGCTGTTTACAGTTGGCTTGTTTGGTAGTTCCTTGATCAGGGCATTGTTTACTTCTTGATTGTTGGTCTGTTGTTGGGTTAGGGTTGTGTTCTGTCCCCGTCTCACACACGCACCCCCACAGACAGGCAACAGTTAAAGAACTCAGCCAACAACAGTTTATCCGGTATCAGAATTGGCAGCAATCCAGTGGCTGGCTGCCAGGTATTCTTTACTCACGAGGGGGAAGTTTCTCCCTTCGTCCGGGAACAAAGCCAATACACAATAATCAACAAAGTCCAGTAAATACAAAGAAGGTCGTCCGATATCCAGTTTTTTGCTTGTTACAGAGGTGAACTGGCCACCACACCCTCTTTTATACCCTGTGGGGTGTGGTCCAGTGACTCAGCCTAATCCCTGGCATGCCTCTTCTTCTGCTGCGCGTGCTTATCTCTGTGACGCTGCCGAGGATCCAGCCAAGACTCATCTTCCTCATTACTGTCCACCTGTGGCTGCATGGACGTGCTTGGCCCCAGGCCTATTTCTTGACTTTTGGAGGACACTGAAGGCATTGCCAGAGAGGAGGGTCCTGGAGAGGGAGGCCTTGCCAACTCCTCTCCTTCACTCTCGGAGTCCTCTCCTGCCGATAACACAGGCTCAGGTAACGGAGCCACAACAGGTTAGGGTTTGATCTTGGAGTTAACCTATACTCATGTGGGCAGTGATGGTATTCAGCCGGTTCGGACCGATTTGGGTGAACTGATAGTAGTGACCTGTGAGTGGACCCGCCAACCCGCCCCGGCGCTATGCCATCCTCTTTAGCCACTTTTTCTATGCCATACGCACGTGTGCAATCCACACGCACGAGCAAAGATCATGCACGGAAGGTTGCATGCACTCACATTTTCGGTGCGCAGCAAACCGGTTGTAAAATTATGTGAAACCCACCTCTGCATGTGGGTGTTTCTAGTGTGGTGGTGTTTTGGGAACAAAAAGACCACAAACTTACTACTCTTACTCCATCATAGACCAATTGCCTTAGCTGCCTATACCTTTACACAGGTACATTTTAAAAGTGCCATGTCCCCTCACCAATTTTGATCAGTGCCCATATGTCTCACGCAAATATGGCAGTTCAAACACAACTTTCTAAATGGCCTCACACACTAAAAATAGTTTCCCTCACACTACCGTAGTTTTGCTATGTTTATATATCCACCTTTCCTTTGAGCGATCAATCCTAAATTATGAAGTCACTGGATTCAAAGAAGAAAACTGAATTTAATCTGCACTTTCAAAATCCAATTAACTTCTAGGGCTGATTGGTGTGACTTAGTCTCCAATTTTACAGATGGCAGATTTCTTTAGTAGCATTAATACCTTTAATTTCCTCAACTGTAATCCGACAATTAAACAAGGAAGTTTATTCTGAGATTATACAGGCAATCCTTGCCAGGTACTGATAAAGGGAACAAAAATGTTTAAGGTTAACAAGGCCGATTCAAGATAAAATGCCAAGCTACTATATGTCTGCAGACTCACACTTCTGTGTATAGATGTAGAAGATGCATAACATTTTCATCTACTACAATCTTTTTTCTATCTCCCTTCTTTCACCTTTGTGTTTTCTTTCTCCATCTGGAACTGGAAGATATTTTTTTTTCTCCTGATCCGGCATGGACCAAATCCAACGATGCCTTCCAGATTATTTTAACTGGTTGAGCAACAGAAGTGAAGAGAGAAATTGTGTTTTATTTTAATACATCTCCGATTGGCAGAAATGTCATTGTAATTGTAATTGTAGAGGGCAACGTATAAGGGGGCGATTTAACATCTGGGAAGAAAAGAAAAAGGACTACAGTATACCTTGGATCTATTCAATAGGAATAGCCCCGTCAGGCTTCAGAAGGAGTGTGGCACAATACAAGGAATATGGACAGGTGTTACGTTATAAAAGGTAAAGGTTCCCCTAGCACATATGTGCTAGTCGTTCCCGACTCTAGGGGGCGGTGCTCATCTCTGTTTCAAAGCCGAACAGCCAGTGCTGTCCGAAGACGTCTCCATGGTCATGTTGCTGGCATGACTCAACGCCAAAGGTGCACAGAATGCTGTTACCTTCCCACCTAAGGTGATCCCTATTTTTCTACCTGCATTTTTTACGTGCTTTCAAACTGCTAGGTTGGCAGAAGCTGGGACAAGTAACGGGAGCGGCACTAGGGATTCAAACTACTGAACTGCCAACCTTTTGATCGACAAGCTCAGCATCTTAGCCACTGAGCCACTGCATCCCTGTTATGTTATACAGCAGCCAAAAAAAACCAATGCAAACCTAGGCAACATTAACAGAGGGATAGAATCAAGATCATGTAAAGTGTTAGTACCACTTTATAAAGGCTTGGCACACTTGGAATACTGCATCCAGTTTTGGTCGCCATGATGTAAAAAAGATGTGGAGACTCTAGAAAGAGTGCAGAGAAGAGCAACAAAGATGATTAGGGGACTGGAGGCTAAAACATAGGAAGAACGGTTGAAGCAGCTGGGTTTGTCTAGTCTAGGGAAAAGAAGGACTAGGGGTGACATGATAGCAATAGCACTTAGACTTATATACCGCTTTACAGCCCTCTCTAAGCAGTTTACAGAGTCAGCCTACTGCCCTCAAGAATCTGGCTCTTCATTTTACCCACCTCAGAAAGATGGAAGGCTGAGTCAACTTTGAGCCTGGTGAGATTCGATCTGCCAAACTGCTGGCAGCCGGTGATCAGCAGAAGTAGCCTACAGTACTGCACTCTAACCACTGTGCCACTGCGGCTCTTTAATAGCAGGCTTCCAGTATTTGAGGGACTGCCATAAAGAAGAGAGGGTTAGCCTATTCTCCAAAGCACCAGAAGGCAAGACGAGAAGCAATGGGTGGAAACTAATCAAGGAGAGAAGCATCCTAGAACTAAGGAGAAATTTCCTAACACTGAGAACGATTAACGAGCGCAATGGCTTGCCTCCTGAAGTTGTGAGTGTTTTTAAGGAGAGATTGGATAGCAATTTGAATAGAATAGAGCTGGAAGGGACCTTGGAGGTCTTCTAGTCCAGCCCCCTGCTCAATCAGGAGAACCTATACCATCTCAGACAAGTGGCTGTCCAGTCTCTTCTTAAAAACCTCCAGTGATGGAGTGCCCACGATTTCTGAAGGCAAGCTGTTCCACTGAAACGATAACAATGAATTTGTCTGAAATGATCCAGGATCTCCTGCTTGAGCAGCGGGTTGGACTAAAAGACCTCCAAGGTTCCTTCCAATTCCTCCTTTCTGTTAATCTGTTATGTCATCTGCCATGCCCGTTGTTTGGCCAAATACCCCCAGTGATGGGATTCGGCTGGTTCTGGCCGGTTCGGATGAACCGCTTGTTAAATTGCTGGCTGGCCCCGCCACTCTCTGCCCCTTCCAGGAGTCCCCACATGCCCCATTTTGGCTCCCAGGTAAGTGCAGAGAGGCCTACTAGGCCCAAAATGGGGCACAGCGGGGTGCGGCACAGCCCCCTCACGGCCTGTTTTTGCTTCCAGGAGGCTGCAGGGAAGCCTACTAGGCCCCAAAGGGGGCATGGGGTGGTAGGGTCCCCTCCTGTGCCCCATTTTGCCTCTCAGGTAAATGCAGAGAGGCTTACTAGGCCCAAAATGGGGCACAGCGGGGTGCGGTGCAGCCCCCTCATGGTCTGTTTTTGCTCCCAGGAGGCTGCAGGGAAGCCTACTAGGCCCCAAAGGGGGCATGGGTGTTAGGGTGTCATCCTGTGCCCCGTTTTGTCTCTCAGGTAAGTGCAGAGAGGCCTACCATGCCCAAAATAGGGCACAGCAGGGTGCGGCGGCGCCCCCTCGTGGCCCATTTTTGCTCACAGGAGGCTGCAGGGAAGCCTACTAGGCCCAAAACGGGGCACGGGGTGGTGGGGCACCCTCCCGTGTCCCGTCTTTGCTCCTGGGGGTGTGCAGGAAGCCGAGTGCTGCCTGTCACACCACCTGGCCACGCCCACCATGGCCACGCCATTAGGGCAGAGAACCGGTTGTTAAATTATTTGAATCCCACCACTGAGTACCCCCTACAAAAAGATTGAAATCCAAAAGGAAGGGTTTTTTTTGAGACTGCACTGAGGAAATTGGTACTGTACTTCGAACAGAACAATTGAAAAAGATGGAAATCTCAAGGAAGACATCCTCCGAATTGGATAGAATTGCTTGAGGAGCTGAACCAGAGATGTAGGAGTGGAATGGACGGTCTGGGGGATGTTTAAACAGACTTTGTGCTCCTCTAGCTAGAATCAAAGATTACATGGGAAAATAGGGGTTTCTCTCCAAGGACATTCACTGCTAATGTGGCACTATTCCAACAACTATCCATCTTTTACAGTGCCTCCTTGGACCGAATTTGCACACAGAATGATTTGCTGGTTGGAAACATCTCTGTCATTAATGTGGCCCGATGCTGGGCTAGAACTATATAAATCTATATTTTATTAAAGCTTTTCAATCTTGAAAATATTAAATTCATTTTTCCCATTTCTCGTTCCTGCATTTCTGAGGTGAGTTGAGATGTCTTGGATTGTTGAACACGGTTACTTTCCGTGAGATGGGCCGCCATATACATTTGATGCCTAAAGAAATACAGTAAATTAAATAAAAAATAACTCGCCAAAGAGAAGTTTCTTCAGCACACCAAAGTAGGACACAGCCATAAGCAGTAATGAAATAAACCAGTATTTCTCAATCTTGGCAACTTTAAGAGAGGTGGACTTCAACTGCCAGAATTGGCTGGCTGGGGGAATTCTGGGAATTGAACTCCACCTATCTTAAAGTTGCCATGGTTGAGAAACACTGAGATAAACTAGCTGTAGAATCGAAATCATCCATTAAAATTTAACTTCAGTTATTTAGTGGGGGTGCTTTACCTGTTCTCCACACCTATAAACTCTTACCTGAGCCATTTTGAGGCACTGGTTTAAAGCTCTTTCAGAAGATGATGTGTTCACCAATAGCAATGTCTCCATGCCTGTGACCAGTTAAACAACTTAATTGATGGCTAAACATTTGCCAAGATTTAAAAAGCACCTGTCTGTATTCATTTACCTCCCCCAGGTGATATTCAGCGGACAGGAAAAAGAATATCTGGGAAAAGCTGTTAATTACTGTCCTTAAAATATTCCACATTAAAGCTTGAGAGATAGCACCACTTGTTACCTCATTGCTGACACAGAATATAACAATACCGTGTTTCCCCCGAAAATAAGACCCTGTCTTATATTTTTTTGAACCCTGAAATAAGCGCTTGGCCTTATTGCCATGCACTCAAAAGCCTGATTGGGCTTATTATCAAGGGATGTCTTATTTTGGGGGAAACAGGGTAGCACTTAGACTTATATAACGCTTCACAGTGCTTTACAGCCCTCTCTAAGCGGTTTACAGAGTCAGCCTATTGCCCCCCAACAATCTGGGTCCTCATGTTATCCACCTCGGAAGGATGGAAGGCTGAGTCAACCTTGAGCCTGGTGAGATTCGAACTGCCAAATTGCAGGCAGCCGGCGGTCAGCAAAAGTAGCCTGCAATACTGCACTCTAACCACTCCGCCACCGTGGCTCAATCATCATGGTTTAATTATGTCACTGCGTTTTTGTATTTACCAGATGAGCTCTTATTTTTGAACTTTCAGACTTACCGTAGCTTGCCAAGTTCTTATCAGTAAACTAACTGCGCATGTCCACATTCTTTCACTTTCTTTTATCTTTCTTTGTTCGCCTGCCAAGAGGTCCAGCAAGAACGCTGCCAAGATGTAACTAATTAGATCAGTAAGATGTTTTATTTTCTTTATAACAAATAAATGAGTTTTTCTTAGAAAACATATCTTCGGGTTTATTTTCTTAAAGTATACTTCAAGGAAAGGTCAAGATCCATTCTCTAATCAAGGTACAATTACCCAAAAGCAGAATGGGATTAATTGCCACCCTGACAAATTAAGAGGCCAGTAACCAATTACAGGTAATCCTCAACTTAAACCATTTGTTTAGTGACCGTTTGAAGTTACAATGACATTGAAAAAAGTGACTTATGACCAGTGGTGAAATTCAATTTTTTTTGCTACCGGTTCTGTGGGCATGGTGTGGCATGTGGGTGTGGCTTAGTGGGATTGGTAGGGGAAGGATACTGCAAAATCTCCATTCCCACCCCACTCCAGGGCAAGGATACTGCAAAATCTCCATTCCCATCCCACTCTGGGGCCAGCCAGAGGTGGTATTTTCCGGTTCTCCGAACTACTCAAAATTTCTGCTACAGGTTCTCCAGAACCTGCTGAATTTCACTCCTGCCAAAATAATGTGAAGTATTAGTCCCGCTTTATAAAGCCTTTGTAAGGCCACACCTGGAATACTGTATCCAGTTTTGGATACCACATTACAAAAAAAGATGTTGAGACTTTGGAAAAAGTGCAAAGAAGAGCGACTAAGATGATTAAAGGCCTGGAGATTAAAACATATGAAGAATTGGATTTGGGTTTGGTTAGTCTAGAGAAAAGAAGGACTAATGGGAGACATAATAGCAGCATTCCAGTATTTGAGGGGCTGCCACAAAGAGGAGGGGGTCAACTTATTTTTCAAAGTACCAGAAGGCAGGACAGGAAACAATGGATGAAAACTATTCAAGGAGAGAATCAACCTGGAATTCAGGAGAAACTTCCTAACAGTGAGGACAATTAACCAGTAGAACAGCTTGCCACCAGAAGTTGTGGGTGCTCCATCACTGGAGGCTTTTAAAAAGAGACTGGACAGCCACTTGTCTGAAATGGTATAGGATCTCCTGCTTGAGCAGGGGGTTGGACTAGAAGACCTCCAAGGTCCCTTCTATTGTGATTCTGATTTTCAGTGAGTTCATGGTTAGTTAGCGTCATAGTTACTTCAAATTTGGAACATGTTTTATTGTCGCTGCTGAACGTCACACATGTATTTTTCTGGGCTAACCCTTGTATTTGTCCTCGGATTTTTATTTTCCTACACTTTCATTTAATCCTATTGGTAGTGCTGACGGGAGAGTCATGAATATTCTGATGCATGCATTATGCTGTTTATTCCTTGGCGGGCATTATCTTATTTATTCTGCGGCATGTCTTATTTTATTTAGGGATAAAGGAGTAATTTGTTCAGCTACATCAAAGGTAGCTCTTCCAAAACGAAACTTAAATATTCAGCTCGGTTTGATAAACATTAAGTTTTAATCTCTCTTCTTCGCTGTCCTGCATTGACCCTCCATTCCCTTGGTGTAATGAAAGAACCAAGAGAGGTACTGCTTTTTAGGATGGGGTCCAAAAACGTTATTAGAGTTTGGCAACGCCGGCAGTTTGAACTGCATCCCTACGAAGCATGTTTTAAGAATTCAACCCCACATTCCTGCAGAAGCAGATTTGGGAGCACCAAGAATGTTGGACAAAACTGGAGAAGACAATTTGGCTGCTTCTATCATTTCTTTAGAAGGGGGAACTCCTGATGGGGTGGCAGAGAAGATAATATGAGTCATTTAATAACCGTGGCGCCTTCAAGTACGACCACAATGACCGACAACTGAAATTTGAGGCTCCATTGTGGTCGTAAGTCAAAGATGATATAGGAGATGACCAGGCTGAGCCCAAGGGAGGGGTCAAACGCGTCATAAGTCATAAGTCCCTGCGCATCCACAAGAGATCGAAGTAAGGCCAGCCCATCTTATATGGCTCTCTTATCTCCTGCTTATTTCCCTTAATGACCAGTTGGTCAGATTGTTATAGAGAACATAAGCTTGCAATAAATCTTTATACCCATTTGAGCTGCTTGAATTTCCTGATTTTCCCAGCGCTTGACCAATAACCGCGTATTTATTTTTTATTTACTTATTTGTTTGATTTCTACAGCTGCCCAGCTCAGTAAATGATTCTGGGCAGCTTTCAATTCGAAACATATATTACAATGTATTGCTGAAGTATTTTGACTGCTGAAGCGTTGATTACTCTGATCTCATTTTATTGTTTATCATATTATTTTATGAATTAGAGCCCACCCTGAGAGCGTTAGGGCAGACTATTAGTACAGTTGGTGCTCAACTGTTTTGAAGCGCATCAAATTTGGTACACAACATATTTTGACGCAAAAAAATTGTCATCATTGGTTTGTACAATCTCTCTGTCTCTCTGTCTCTCTCTGTCTGTCTCTCTCTCTGTGTGTCTCTGTCTCTCTCTGTCTCTGTCTCTCTGTCTCTGTCTGTCTCTGTCTCTGTCTCTGTCTCTCTGTCTCTCTGTCTGTCTGTCTCTCTCTGTGTCTCTGTCTCTGTCTCTGTCTGTCTCTCTGTCTCTGTCTGTCTCTGTCTCTGTCTCTCTGTCTCTCTGTCTGTCTCTGTCTCTGTCTCTCTCTGTCTCTCTGTCTCTCTGTCTCTCTCTCTCTCTCTCTCTCTCTGTCTGTCTCTGTCTCTCTCTTTCTGTCTCTCTCTGTTTCTGTCTCTCTGTCTCTCTTTCTGTTTCTGTCTCCCTGTCTCTCTGTCTGTCTGTCTCTCTCTCTGTGTCTCTCTCTCTTCCAGTCTGCATTAATTCTGGGTTTTTCTGATGGGCTCCTATTCAGGCATTACCTAACACTCATCTAACCCAGGGGTGGGTTCTACTTATCTTTACTACCGGTTCGCATTGCGCCTGCATGTGCTCGCTCCCTTCGCTCATGCCTACGTACACTCTTCTGCACATACACAGATCACCTATGATGATGTCTGGGCCAGTGGGCGGAGCCTCCCACCGGTTTGTCTGCCGGTTCTTGCGAACTGGTCCGAACCAAGGGCAACCCACCACTGATCTAACCCCATTTAGCCTTTTCAATATCAATCCAAGTTGTGGAAGTTCTACTCTGCATTCTATGCTGAAAAGCTATGCTATCATTTTGGTAGGACCTTGGTATTTCAGGAACTGGGGCTGTATTACTGGGCCAAAATGTGTACGACAGTAAGCTTTTTATAACATCACTTCCAGGCTGCAGATGGAAGTTTGATCTGCTAGGTGGTATAATACTGTTTGTTTCACACAATAGGATTGTAGCTTTAATAATTTTCTTTTGCCGTAGCTGCCTGTCATGTCGTTTGGTGAGGAACAGCTCTTTCTGCATGGAAAAACCTGACTAGTCCATTGATAGAATGCAAATCTTTTGTTATATTCTTGCTGTCTGAAAACATACCAGCTTTTTGAAAGGTGTTTGGTTATATTTATCTACTAAAGGCTTCTCACAGAAACAGGCCAGGATTGGGGGGGGGGGAGAAGGAGGAGGAGGACTGTGGGGTCCTTGCTACCCTCTGAGCTTGGTCGTTTTCTTGTAGAGATTTCATGACCCAACTAGGTAACATCATCTGGGCTAGAAGGGAGTGGGGTTTGTAAAGTGGAGGGAGGAGGAGAGGAGGAGGAGGAGAAAGAGGAATTCTACTGTGTAAGGAACATTTTAGAAATTATTGGTGATAATTCTTGATGTGTCTTTGTTTAGAGATATCAGGTGCAAAGAATCGGGGCCATACGTTAAATTGCATTTCAGGTGATTTATCGCTGAAGCCTATACGTGAGAATCTTGTCAAGTAAAGTATCTAGTGAATATTAAATGGACTCCAGATGAGGGCCAACGGAATTCAGGAGAAGTTGGATTTAGGCTGTTTGTGGGAACGTGATGACTCTAACCTTATGACAACCTTAACTCCTTCCCCCATCTCTGCCCGCTTTTCTCCCACGAAAGGAATAGAAAGTCAAAGAATCCTGCAAAACGGATGTTTGTAAGGGACCCTCCAAAAAGTTGGCCTCCCTTCCAACTGGACAATATTTTAATCACAAAGAAAAAATATTTTCCCTTTTCCTCTCTTCTTTGAATAAATAAATAAACTTTATTGTCATTGTATGTGTATACACAGTATACCCATACAATGAAATTCACCTAACACCCAAAGACCAGGTCCAACACACATAACAATCCCCAAACACACTCCCACCCACTACTTTTCCCCACCTCTAAACCACCCAAACATCCACACAACAGATCAAGTAATACTGTCCAATAGCTCACTGATGGTAGCCCTTTAGTTCATTGTTGAGTGCAATTATAGCTCTGGAATAAAAACTATTCAGAAAATGTGAGGTCTGAGTTTTAATTGTTCTGTATCTTCTGCCAGAAGGCAACAGTCCAAAAAGATGGTAAGCAGGATGGGAAGAGTCTCTGAGAATATTATTCAACTTCCTCAAACAGCGAGATGCGAAGATGTCATCCAGGGCTGGTAGCTGGAGTCCGATGATATTCTGGGCAGTTTTAATGATTCTCTGTAGAGCTTTTTTTGTCCGCTACAGAGCTGCTCCCATACCATGCAAGAATGCCGTATGTCAGGACACTCTCAATGGTGCTGCGATAGTAGGACAGAAGTAGATGCCGAGATAGATTTATCTTCCTGAGCATTCTCAGGAAGTACAGCCTCTTCTGTGCCTTCTTCACAAGCATGTTAGCATTCATAGTCCATGAGAGGTCCTTCGAGATATAAATGCCCAGAAATTTAAAACTACCTACCCTCTCCACCTCCTCACCATTTATGTACAGTGGTAGATAATGCAGCTTCAAAGCATTACAAATTAATTACAACATTTGTCATTCAAAAATATATTTTTTCTTTATTTTTACATTTCTGTTCCCTCTTCTTCATTTTCTTTCTTTTTTTATAAGTCCCCATCTGCTTTCATTCTTTAATAAATGGGTTTATATATGTAAATTAATTCCACATACCTATAAAAGTCCAAAGTGATGTTTTTTTTTTTTTAAATAATAATCCAGGAATTAAACATAGCACCGAATGGGAAGAACATATTTGCATGTCCGCAGCTAAGTGTTTTATTAATAGTGGTTAAATGCATGAGCCAAAATAACTCAGAATAGCTCGACAGACTGGACTCCTGAAGTATCTGAGATTTTCCTTGAGTTTGTCACTTCCATCGGTCAAATGAACTGAGCATATGTCTCGGGCAAACCCATTCCAGATTTCAAGCTGAATGATCTATTAGCAAATGAATAGATTCATTCAGCATAAAAAGAACAGCGGGAGGAAAGGAGGAACAGCATATGGTTCCACCCCAAATGTCACCATTCAAATTCTTAAGAGGCATCACTTTTTTTGGTTTCTCAAATCGAGAATGTGTTCTATATTGGTAGCAAAGATCTGCGGCAGTGTTGGCATTTATCAAGTGAGAGTCGATGTAAACAAAATATAAAAGCGCCATTCTACAGATTTTGGATGATGCTTTTTTAAGGATACATGTATAATAGAATAACAGAGTTGGAAGGGACCTTGGAGGTCTTCTAGTCCAACCCCCTGCTTAGGCAGGAAACCCCACACCACTTCAGACAAATGGTTATCCAACATCTTCTTAAAAACTTCCAGTGTTGGAGCATTCACAACTTCTGGAGGCAAGTTGTTCCACTGATTAATTGTTCTCACTGTCAGGAAATTTCTCCTTAGTTCTAGGTTGCTTCTCTCCTTTATTAGTTTCCACCCATTGCTTCTTGTCCTACCCTCAGGTGCTTTGGAGAATAACTTCCCCCATCTTTAATTCTTAACAAGCACACTTAAAAAGCCTGCAGCAATACCCATGTATGGTAAGTTAAATTCTTACAGTCTTATTAGTTAAATTTACTGCAAGGAAAAAAAGAAATTAGATTACAGAATCTTTGCAACTAAATGCAGGTGTATTTAGCACCTTGGTAGATTTGATCCTTTTTCCTACCTCTATGATTTACAGAAGAAATGGCTAACAGCTTGGGAGGTACGAATGAATGAAACATCCATCTATTTTTAAGCTGCAGTGTTTTGCAAATATTCGTTCTCTTTTTCTCCTCAGAGAATTCTATTACAATTTTTTTTTTCCCCTAGGTGGTCTTTAATAAATGCCTTTCATAAGCAAGTTTCCTTTTAAATCACTTCTTACAATTCAGCTTAGCACTAGGAAATATTAGAAAGAATTTCTGCAAATACAAACTGGCTAAAGGTTAGAATCATGCAAATTTGTATTTGTTCTGATTTTCTATCGAAAGGGGCATCATGGCTCAGCGGCTAAAGACGCTGAGCTTGTCAGCTAGAAAGCTGACAGCCTGGGTTTGAGACCTGAGCACGATGCGACAGCATGAGCTCCTGTTCTTGCCTCGGCTCCTGCCTGCCTAGCAGTTTGAAAGCATGCAAATGTGAGTAGATTAATAGGTACCACTTCAGTGGGAAGGTAACAGCGTTCCAATTTTTATCAACAGCCGCACAAAAAAGTGCTGTTGAGTTTTGTCCAAAACAGTCCCTTAAATTTTGAAGCTCTGATGTTCTTCTTCTCCTTGGACCTCATTGGCCTTCAATCTTTCCTTGGAGGATTAAGTGAAATATGCCGTATTTTTCACATGTCCAAAATATTCTAACTAGCTTTTTTTTATGGTTTTGATGATTTCCCTTGGCTTTCCTAGGCGGCTTATCACCTCCTCATTTGTGATTTTGTCAACAGTTGGCTTACAATCACAATTGAGCCCAACATTTTTGTCACTAAGCAAGACAGTTGTTAGGTGAGTTTGCCCTATCTTGTGACTTTTCTTGCCACAATTGTTAAGCGAATCACTGCAGTTGTTAAATAAGTAACTGTTGTGATCCAGGCCCAAGTAAGTATTATCAGACGCGATCAGTTCAAAAACAAACAGACTTTATTAGAACAGCTGAGAATTAACTCATTCTCAGCGTAGTCCAAAGTAAATAAAAACAAATTCTTCATACCATAATTCTTCAGCCTTATCACCAACCTTGGTCTAATTAGGCAACCTGCCAAAGGCTTTTCTTGGCAAAAGTTCAGAAGCAGAAGACGCCGACAAGAAATAAATGCAGCAAGACAAAAAGCAAATCTATCAACGTTGTTCGACAAAGAGCCCAAGAGCCATTGCTGGTCTTTTAAGCCTTATGGGAGGGGCCAATCATCTCCTGGCCTTACTCCCGAGTCGTCCTTTTTGCTTCAACTGCTCTGCCTTCTGGCAGCTCTGCGCATGCACACACTAGGAACAGGCTCCTCCTGTTCCTCTGCCTCTCTGTTGTCTGACTCTGGAGGCTCTGGAGTCTGCTCATCACTCCCAGATGGCCCTGGCCCCATCTCTGCCTCCGACATAGAGACCTCGCCCGGGCCTTTCCCAGATTCCAGGACTGGCCCATGTTCCTCCCCAGCCTCCTCACTGTCCGACTCCACGGCCAGCTCCATAGGCTGCTGGCGGACCACAACGCTATTTAATTCTCATCCACAGATGTCAAGGTCTGACAAAGGAACAAATAAATAAATTTCAAAGACCAACCAACCTCGAGAATCTGGAGAAAACATCGCCTCTCATTTTTCATCTCTTCTTTCTTTTCTTACCTCTTCATCTGAGGGTCAAAAATGACCCTTGAGAATTCTCTTCCAAGAAATGCAACAAACACATTTCAAGCCAGAAAGTTCCTCTGAATTTCTCTAGGGGAAAGACAAACATTGCTCCAGTTTTTTAAAGGGCAGGACAGGGCCCCAGCCACTCTTTGCACTGATCTATGGTTATTGTGGCAATAAGGATTTTTTTCCCTACTTAAAAATAAATATTTGTGGGACGAATTGCCTTCCTCTCTTGAGAGTGAATGAAAAAGGCTGCCGAAAAAGCCAATTCAGTCCTAGGCTGCATCAATGGAGGAATAGCAACAAGATCAGAATAACAGACTAACAGTTGGAAGGAACCTTGGAGGTCTTCTAGTCCACCCTCTTGCTCAAGCAGGAGACCTTAGACAATTCCAGACAAATGGCTGTCCAATCTCTTCTTAAAAACTTCCAGTGTTGGAGCATTCACAATGTCAGGTTTCGGTGTCGTCTCAAATAAATTGCATTTCCAAACAAATAGTCTTTGATGAAATCTTTCATTTATTAAGCATGACAATCTGTCCCCGACTACGTCGTAGCCAACACTGACTTCCTGACCCCAAACCTTCCCTTTCTGTTCCCCAATTCTCTGCGTCTCATTGGCCATCTTCCAAATCACTCTCCCCATATCTATTACTTCAGCTCCCAGGAATGTCCCCCCTCCCATCCCATCTCCTAGGGGATATTATCTTCAGGGAAAATAACTAGATGAAAAGTCAAGCATCCTCTTGCCAGCTGCCCCCACTTCTCCTCCTTATGTCAGCACTGGAACGAATGTAGTTTGGAGTGCTGACACACAACTTCTGGAGGCAAGTTGTTCCACTGATTAATTGTTCCCACTGTCAGGAAATTTCTACTTAGTTCTAGGTTGCTTCTCTCCTTGATTAGTTTCCACTGCTATCATGTCACCCTTAATTCTTAACAGACATAACCAAATAACACAGTTGGAAGGGCCCTTGGAGGTCTTCTAGTCCAACCGCCTGCTTGGGCAGGAAGCCATATACCATTTCAGACAAATGGTTATCCAATCTCTTCTTAAAAACTTCCAGTGTTGGAGCATTCACAACTTCTGGAGGCAAGTTGTTCCACTGATGAATTGTTCTCACTGTCAGGAGATTTCTCCTTAGTTCTAGGTTGCTTCTCTCCATGATTAGTTTCCACCTGTTGCTTCTTGTCCTGCCTTCTGGTGCTTTGGAGAATAGCTTGACTCCCTCTTCTTTGGGGCAGCCCCTGAGATATTGGAAGACTGCTATCATGTCTCCCCTAGTCCTTCTTTTCATTAAACTAGACCTACCCAGTTCCTGCAGGGGTGGGTTCTACTTACCTTTACTACCAGTTCGCAACGGGACCTCGTGAGAATAATCAACCAGTGGAACAGAAGTTGCCTTCAGAAGTTGTGGGTGCTCCATCACTGGAAGCTTTCAAGAAGAGACTGGATAGCCATTTATCTGAAAAGTCCGGAGATCTGAGATCACTCGTATCTCTGGAGGTAGATCGTTCTAAAGACTGGGCTAATTCGGTTCAGGAAATAAGACTACAGTCAAACATCCAGTTCACCTGCGACATTTGGAATTAATTACAGATATATTTTCTACTCCCTAAACATTGGAATCACTTAAATTTAAGTAGAGATTGACTAGCCTTTTCAGAAATCACATTAAATGCGCTGCCATTAAATACGCTACACAGTGGATTCCAAAAAAAAATCACCTTTCAAATATGTTGTCCCTGTAATGATATTGAGCCTGAAGTGGTGGGTCGTAATTTATTTTATTGGGAATTTTATAAGAATCTTGGGCAGAAAGCTATCTGGCCTATTTGAAAATCTAAAGCAGGAAGAGATATTTCTGAGTAGGTAACATTTTTACTTGCAGATGAAAATCCTAAGATTAGAAGTGGCACCAGCCAAATTTTTAACTATGGCTATAAAAAAAATCAAAGGCTTTTAGTAACAAATCAATGAGCTGGAGGGTTTTAAGTCTATTGTTATAATTATATTATTTTATAATTATTGCATAAATAATAAATATTTATGCAATATTTTATTTATGCAACTGTTTTATCCGATGTCAAGTTTAGATTATATTTGTAAATTGCTTTGAGGCCTTTTGGCTATAAATTAAATGGATTGTTCAAGGCTTTAAAATAGTAAAGTAGAAGATACCAGCGCAGATTTCAAAGACTAAAATAGAAGCCATTTGGTGTGTGCAAACATATGGCGAAGCTGTAGGAGAACTAATAAACTGCTATGCTATCACTGTGGGAGATTATTTTTTTAAGCTTCCTCTTCAAGATACATTCCCTTGGTAAATGACATATATGTTGCTTCCCGATCTGCAAAATGGAAACCTCTTCTCTTGCAAGGATCATTCCTAGTTTGCAGATCATTTGGAGGAAAAAAATAAGCCACCAACAACAACGGATAGAATTCATCCCCAGAATTACGGAAATTATATTGCAAATCTATTAGGCTATAAATTAGATAAGGAATCTGGTTCCCTCCGGTGATCTTATCTAGTAAGGACAATGGAGCGTATTAGATTGTGTCTAATAGAAGAATTGGGGTTTTTTTTTGTCTCTGGAGACATGGAAGTGTGATGAAGCAAGAAGAAGTTGCCGTGTCTGTTGTATTTGGGAAAAGTCAGCTTCTACCAGACAAAAACACTTCCCACCTCAAGGCTAGGATCAGTTCTTCCCTTTTTCCAAAAGGACATTAAAGTTTATAAACCCAGAATCCTGATATGAGATGACATAAAACATACGAAAAATGCTTGCAGGAATTGGGTATGTCTATCCAGGACTCTGCAACCTTAAACACTCAAAGAGCCATTTGGAGCCTTTTCCCACAGAAAAGAAAACACCGGGAGCCACGAAACCCTTCAGGTGCCTGACTATTTTTTGAGCAGCCACAAAACTAGCAGATGTAGTTGAATTAAACATTCTGTTTTCTTCTGAAATTTTTCTTTTCTTGGATTTATCCATGGTTGGCCTACCAGGGGTTGAAAAGCTCAATAAATTGCATGCCGACGGGTGTTGCACATTGGTGGTTGTGACACATATTTTGAGTGACAGGGAGCTGCAGCAGAGGGGTGAAAGAGCCATATGCGGCTCCAGAACTGCAGGTTGCTGACCCCTGGTCTAGTCGAATGAAGAGAAGGTCTAGGAGCAGTGGGTGGGATTCAAATAATTTAACAACCGGTTCTCTGCCCTAATGAACGGCTGGGTGGGCGTGGCCATGGTGGGCATGGCCAAGGGGTATGACAGGCAGCACTTGGCCTCCTGGACTCCCCTGGGAGCAAAAATGGGCCACGGTGGGGGGGGGGGGCGTGCTGCACCCCCTGATGCCTGTTTTGGGCCTAGTAGGCCTCACTGCAGCCTCCTGGGAGCAAAAATGGGCCACAGGAGGTGGGTGGCATGCTGCATACTCTGATGCCCGTTTTGGGCCTAGTAGGCCTCCCTGCAGCCTCATGGAAGTCAAAACAGGGCACATGTGGACTCCTGGAAGGGACGGGGAGGGGAGGAGCCAGCCAGCAATTTAACAATCAATTTGCCTGAGCCGGCACGAACTGGCTGAATCCCACCAGTGACTAGGAGTGACATGATTAGCATCTTCCGATGGTGGTGGTGGTGGGCAACTATTCTGCAAATCACCTCAAGGCGGGACAAGAAGCAATGGATGGAAAGTGTGAAAAACGACCATAAGTCACTTTTTTCACTGCCGTTGTAACTTCAAATTGTCACTAAATGAACTGTTGTAAGTCAAAGACCACCGGTATAATGCCGATACAATGCTGCCGTTCACCATCAGTGTTAGAAGGGAGTGGGATTTGCTCTTTGTTTATGTACAGGTGGCTTGCTCTGTCAGTGTCTGAGGAAATGTTCTTGGTGGTTCCTTGGTTAGGCTTTTATATTGTACTTTCTGTATTTACACTTGTATATAAACAAACCCCACTCCCTTCTAGCCCTGATGATGTTACTTAGTTGGGTAATGGGATGTCTGCAAGGATAAAACCAAGCACAGAGCGCATCAAGGACCACACAGTTGTCGTGTTCCTCCTTTTCCTTTACTCTACAAACCCTGCTCCCTTCTAGTACTAACGATGTTCTTAGTTGGGTAATAAAACATCTGCAAGAAAACAACCAAGGATCAAGGACCCTCTTGATCAAGCATCAAGGACCACCTCCTCCTCCTCCTCTTTCCTCCTCCTCCTCTGCACAAAACTGTTCTAGTACTGATATTGTTCCCTAGTGGGGTCATGAAACGTCTGCAAGAAAACAACCAACCTCAGAGAGCACCAAGGATCCTCCAGTCCTCCTCCAGTCCTCCTCCAGTCCTCCTGCAGTCCTCCTCCTCCTCCTCCTCCTCCTCCTCCTCCTCCTCCTTCTCTCCACAAGCCTCTTCTTGTACTGATGATGTTCCCTAGTTGGGTCATAAAACGTCTGCAAGAAAACAACCAACCTCAGAGCGCCCCAAGGACCCCCACAGTTCAACCCTAAACTACTAATATTCTCTCTAAATACTCTTAGTCAATAGATAGATCCCGTTGTTCCTGCATCACACGATCTCACCAATTCTGGTCCGTAATCGCCTTTCTTCCCCACCAACCCACCAAGTCTATATTCTATTTAATCAGCTAATGCTATTTTCCCCAAAGCACTCAGAAGATAAAGCCTCTCTCTTTCTCTCTCTCTTAATCTCCCTTCTTAAATCTAATCAAGTCCGTTCAAATTAATTCATTTCTGCAACTTCTTTTTGAAACGCGACCAAAATTCCTCTCCCTTTTGTTTGGTTGTCAGCTGGCAGTTGGAGTAATCAAGATGGATTTTACTAAGTCAGCTCGTTGGCTTAGAGTTTCATTTGTGGTGAAAATCTGTGTGTTTGTGTGTGTGTGTGTGTGTGTGTGTGTCCGTTTAGCCCGCAGTGAAGGATTTTGAAATAAATAGAGCCATGCATGCTTTTAATAATTTGATTGGTCGGAGACAGAGATAATTACATAATTTGTCTTAGATGGAAAGATTTTACTGCTTTCATGCAAACATTTTTTGGGGGGAAGGAAGCAGAAGACGGACATGAATGGGTAAAATGAAATACCACCATATATATATATTAAAAAATATGGTTTCTGGTTTTGAAGCTCCTGTAAGAAAGTTTGGATCCAGATTATATCACAGAACGATATAATGATATTTCTTGAATGAAAAATTAAGGGCGCCTCTTTGCAAAAAGCCGATCGATAAACTAAATTGGATTTACATTTACATTTAAAGTTAATTAAAGTTAGATTTACTGAACACAGTTATTTTCCAGTCGTATATTTAATATTTTTTCTCCTTCTGGAACGTTGAAAGACGGCATTTAATAATAATAACTTTTTTGGGAGGGGATTTAGCCAAGCTTTTGGAAGGCTACGTTCAACCCTCTCAATTAATTAAAAACAGGAGCCATATCCTATGGGTAATGGGTTTTTAGAAAGGTTGAACCTGTTTTAAAAGCTGTGGGGCCGCATAGGGACTACAGCTCAAAAATTAAGCCTGAATTCCTAAATCACTCCAAGACATTATTTTATGCGTTTATTTATTGAAAGGTATTGGCTTCCCAGTTCTGGTGGAGTCATACTGTGGATTCTTTAGAGCAGGGGTGTCAAACTGTATTTCTTTGAGGACAGTAACAGTAACAGAGTTGGAAGGGATCTTCGAGGTCATCTAGTCCAACCCCCTGCTCATACAGGAGACCTATACTAGGGATTCGAACCGCCAAACTGCCGACCTTTCTGATCGACAAGCTCAGTGTCTTAGCCACTGAGCCACCTAGTCAGGCCGGATCAGCATTGCAATTCTACTCCACAGGCTGACTGTTGTGGCTCCGTTGCCTGAGCCTGGGCTATCGACAGATGCAGACTCTGAGAGTGAGGGAGAGGAGTTGGCAAGGCCTCCCTCTCCAGGACCCTCCTCTCTGGCAATGCCTCCGGAGGACACCGAAGGCCAAACGATAGGCCCAGAGCCAAGCACATCCTTGCAGCCACAGGTGGACAGCAACGAAGGAGATAAGTGCTGGCTGGATCCTCGGCAACGGTGCAGGGAGAAGTGTGCACAGCAGAGGGGAAGGTGTGCCAGAGATTAGCTGAGTCACTGGACCACACCCCACAGGGTATAAATGTGGGTGTGGTGGCCGGTTCAGTTTGTGACGAGCAAAAACTAGAAATAATCCATGATCTCTGCATTACTGGACTTCTGCCTGCCTTGTCGGACTGCATTTGGACTAATCCTTGTATTGCTGAAACTTTGCCTGCTTTATCGGAATGCTTGCAGTCTAATCTTTGTTTTGTGTGAGTAAAGTCTGAATTGGCAGCTAGCCACTGGGTTGCTGCCAGCTTTATCTTCAAAAATTTTGTCGTGTGGCTTATTAACTCCGGGCCGTCTGTGGGGGTGTGTGTGTGAGACAGGGACAGAACACTGACGGGGGCGGGGGGGAGAGAAAGAGATAGTACGGATACCTCCTGCAACACCCTGCCAGCAAAACTGTTTTGGGCAGCAAAGTGCTGCAGGAGGCTGTTCATGCTGAAAACAGGCCATGGTGGTGGTGGTGGGGGTGCACAGCCCGTGAGCAGCCTCCCTGTGCCCCGTTTTGGCCGGCAGGGTGCTGCAAGATGCCGTCCAGGCTGAAAACTGCATGCAACCCCCTAGCACCCCATTTTAGTAGAGGCACCACGGGCCACTCCTTTGCTATTTCCAGGCCGGCCCCGCGGACCAGATTTAAGCACCCTGTAGGCCGGATCTGGCCTGCAGGCCTTGAGTTTGACACACCTGCTTTAGTATGTCATGCAAAAATAGAAAAGGAGCCTGGATAGCTCAACAGACTAAGCACTGTAATTTAACACCAGCTGTCTGCAATTAAAGTAAGATCGAATCTCACCAGGCTCAAGGTTGACTCAGCCTTCCATCCTTTCTAAGGTAGGTAAATTGAGGGCCCAGTTTGTGGGGGCAATAAGCTGACTTTGTATAAAAAATATACAAAAGTATGAAGGCTATTGCTTAACGCACTGTAAGCTGCCCTGAGTCTCTGGAGCAGGGCGGCATATAAATCAAAATTAAAAAAAAAAAGTTGTGGTTTAGAATGTATAAAAATGAGGGGGGAAAGCTATTACCGTAATACTACTAGGGATATTTTAAACAGAAAATTGATTCATGGTGTCATCCTCGACTTACAACTGAGCCGAAAATTTCTATTGCTAATTGAGACAGTTGCTAAGTGAATCTTGCCTCATTTTGCGACCTTTCTTGCCACCTTCGCTAAGTGAATCATTGCAGTTATTAAGTTAGTAAGGGAACCTGGCTTCTCCCCCCTCCCCCCCAATTGACTTTGCTTGTCAGAAGGTCACAAAAGAGGAACACGTGAGCGCAGGACACTGCAACCGTCGTATATATGAACCGGTTGCCAAGCATCTGATCATGTGACCATGGGGATGCTGCACTGGTTATAAGTGTGAAGAATGGTCCTAAGTCGCTTTTACAGTGGCGTCGCAACTTTGAACATTCACTAAGCCAGGGATCTGCAACCTTAAGCACTCAAAGAGCCATTTCCCACAGAAAAGAAAACACCGGGAGCCACAAAACCCTTCCCGTGCCTGAGTATTTCTTGAGCGGCCACAAAACTAGCATATGTAGTCGAATTAAACGTTCTGTTTTCTTCTGAAACTTTTCTTTTCTTGGATTTATCCATGGTTGGCCTACCGTGGGTATGGGGTGTGTGGGTGGGTGTTGAAAAGCTCAATAAATCGCGTGCCAGCGGGTGTCACACATTGTCGGTTGTGACACATATTTTGAGCGACAGGGAGCTGCAGCAGAGAGGTGAAAGAGCCACATGCAGCTCCAGAGTTGAAGGTTGCTGACTCCTGAACTAAGCGACTGGTTGTAAATCGAAGATTATCTGTATTCCTAATTTTGTACATGTTTTTGTTCACCCTGAAAGATTTGCGGGATTGTGGCTGTCTATATTGTTAGATTAATTGTTTGTTTTTCAACTGAATTTACAAAACTTGAACTGAATGCAACCACAGCCAATGGACTGTAGGAAGAAAAATCCATCTGGTTCAGTTCCAAGCCTGGAGAAAGGCGCTGGAAACAAAATGGAGGCTGATTGGAAAGAAAGTTTATTGATGAACAGAACCACAGCGTGCGGTTCTGGGACAGCTGAGAAAATGGAGTTTAGGATAGGGTGGGTTTTTATACCTTTTTGATTCCTATGGGGTCATGTAAGGATCATGGCTGGCTCTATAGGCAAAAAGGGAAATGCAAATCCTAAGTGTTTATCTGAGCTAATCTTGTCTTGCCTAATTGTGTTGCTTATCTGGAGTTTCTGTCTGACCCAGTCTTTCTGAATGGATTACCAAATCTGCATTTCTAAAAGTTGGCCTCCTCAGTTTCTGCTTAGGGGCAGGGAAACGGGAGCTGGTTTCTGCTTCTCTTAAAATTTTTTCCCATTTCTCCTTTAGGGGAAATATTCTATCCTGCCTTTTTTAATATTCCCCCAAATACTTCATTCTCTAGGAGGGTGTGTGTGGGAGAGCTGACTTTCTACAGGAGCACCTTATAAAACTTTGTAAAACAAACAAATAAGTCCCTTAATTTGACTTAAAAGTTGAGTACAATCTGAACAAGCTCTCATAAAATAAACCTGCTAATGATCCTTCTCTCTTATTTCCCAAGGAGTAAACTGTGGGAAAATTTGAAGTGATGACTCAGCAAGAATGAAGATGATGTGCCAAAATTCTCCTCTCATTTTTTTTTTCTCCACCTGCTCACCTGTATACAAATGTCAGTGGGGCTGAGATTCCTTTCCACTTTTCTTTCCTCCTCCAGGTGCCTGTGAATAAAATCTCATTTATTTTGATTTTGCTGCCATATTGAAGCAATTAGAAGCTCCCTTATCTGCTGGCCAAATGACTCAACTTCTTTAAATGAAGGTAAGTTTTCCAAGAAAGGAGATCTCATTTGAAAGGCAATGAGAAATGATCAGACCTGAAGAATTACATCATAATCTCCTGGCTTCTTTCTTTCTTTCTTTCTTTCTTTCTTTCTTTCTTTCTTTCTTTCTTTCTTTCTTTCTTTCTTTCTTTCTTTCTTTCTTTCTTTCTCTTTCTTTCCTTCCTCCCTCCCTCCCTCTCTCCCTTCCTTCCCCCCTCCTCTCCTTCCTTCCTTCCTTCCTTCCTTCCTTCCTTCCTTCTTTCCTTCTTTCCTTCTTTCTTTCTCTGATTTGGGCATGAGGTTGACCTAGAAGGCATCAAAGATTCCTTCCAGCTTCTGTTCTGTTCTGTTCTGTTCTGTTCTGTTCTATTCTATTCTATTCTATTCTATTCTATTCTATTCTATTCTATTCTATTCTCCATTCCATTCCATTCCATTCCACTCCTATTTATTCCATTCCATTCCATTCATTTCTGTTTCACTTTCTATAGAAAATGGCATAATTTGGGAAACTTGTATAGGAAAACAGCATGCTTTAAATTTAGAAAACAGTGTCAAAACAGATCTTTTTAAGACAAACCACTCATTGTGAAACTGGCACGTGGCAAGTTCAGAGGGGGAATATACCTTGTCAAAACAAATCCTCAGAATTATTTGACTTGACACACTGCAGGCTGCTAATTAGATTAGAAACAAGCAAGATGGTCTAAATTTAAAAGCACAGCTTTGGAAGCATACCTGAAAATCATGACAATTTGGTTGCGATGTGTTTGCGTGCCGTTATTAGACAGGGGTTAAAGCAGCAAAACGATTTCTCATATTCTAGTGGAGCTTAATATTGGGTAAGAGTATCATGGCTTAGAAAACTGAGATAGAATTCAGATTTACAGGATTTTTATATAACTCAGAATAACAGAATATACAGGTAGTCCTGAACTAATGAACGCGATTGAACCCAAAATTTCTGTTACTAAGCGAGACAGTCGTTAAGTAAGTTTTGCCCCATTTTATGGCCTTTCTTGCCAGTTTTTAAGTTAGTAAGAGGGTTGTTCAGTGAATCTGTCTTCTCCATTGACTTTGCTTGTCAGAAGGTCACAAAAGGGTTAGGGTTAGGGTTAGGGTTAGGTGACCCTGGGACAACACAAAAGTATTGGGCTATGCTAAGATCATGGCATCCGGCCCTCTCAATTTCTGGCAAATAGATGGGGAAGAAATAGAGGCAGTGACAGATTTTATTTTTCTGGGCTCCAAGATCACCGCAGATGGGGACTGCAGCCAAGAAATTAAAAGACGCTTGCTCCTGGGGAGGAAAGCTGTGGCAAAGCTAGACAGCATACTAAAAAGCTGAGCCAACAAACGAGCGTATAGTCAAGGCTATGGTTTTCCCAGTTGCAATGTCTGGCTGTGAAAATTGGACCATAAAGAAAGATAGAGCGCCAAAGAATGGAGGCCTTTGAACTCTGGTGCTGGAGAAGACTCCTGCGAGTTCCTTGGACTGCAAAGCGATCAAACCAGTCAGTCCTAGAGGAGATCAACCCTGACTGCTCTTTGAGGCCCGCGCGATAATAGGCAATAGCAATCCCTGCAGCCTGAAACAGCTGAGGGTCAGGAGACCAACAATCAGCTGCTTGTGCTAATCAGGCTGTGCTGAAGATAAAACAGGCTGTTTGCTGTTTGCTGCAAGGAGGTAAATTGCTGGGAGGCAGAGGCCAAAGGGTGGGCGGGGCTAGCCAGCAGGTGGGCGGGGCTACATTCGATGTATAAGACGCACCCAAATTTTCACCTTCTTTTTTCGGGGGGGGGAGTGCGTCTTATACTCTGAAAAATACGGTATATATATACCTAATGAGAAGGAAGGACTCACTGGAGAAGAGCCTAATGCTGGGAACGATGGAGGGCAAAAGAAGAAGAGAACGACAGAGAACGAGGTGGCTGGATGGAGTCACTGAAGCCGTTGGCGTGAGCTTAAATGGACTCCAGAGGATGGTAGAGGACAGGAAGGCCTGGAGAAATGTTGTCCATGGGATCGTGATGGGTCGGACACAACTTCACGACTAACAACAACAAATGGCTACTGAATAAACAGCTAGTAGCTGAGTTTACATGTCGAACTATATCCACAATTTTGAAATACAAGCTTTGTGTCCCTCAAGTTCTGTTTCCAAAAGGCAAATGGACTTGAGTTTTTTTTTTTTTCTTTGAAAATGTTTCATTTCTCATCCAAGAAGCTTCTTCGGTTCATTGATTCTTGAATGAGAAAGGAAATGTTTTCGAAGAAAAAACCACTAAGAAAGATCAATTGCATTTTGGGGGGAAAAAAAAACACCCTAGGGAGAACCATGAGTTGGATGATTGAGAATCTCCATAGTTATAAAGTTTGTGGTTTCTCATGTTGTGTGAATGTACTAACATTTTAAATCTTGGTTTATATTTAGCATGATCTGGCTTGTTTCCTGCTGGCAAACATGTGAGTTTAGCTACTGTGGTTTATTATCCATGGTTGATAGTGTCGCATGTGTGCCATTTAATCATAACAATAATATATTTTTTAAAATGGTTAAAATAAGTTTGGAGTGTCTTTTTCACTAGCTAACTAGCTGTGCGTGCTTGCTTAATTTTTTGATGCCTCACCGAAACTAGTTTTCTAGTTCAATTTATCTTTCCTTCTTGTTTTAATAGTTATTCATGGTGATTTACTGGGGAAACAGAAAAAAAAAAGTTATATTCTCCTACGGTTAATGCTGAATATAATTCTAGGGAGTAGCAATTTTTACTCTTAGCTGCCCACATGAATGAAGTCACAAATTTCAAGGGAGGATTTTTTTCCCTTATATGCCTCTTTATTATCTAAAAGTTTTGCATCAGATTTGTGCTATAAAATGTCAGAAGCCTCATTAACAGCTCCCTGCCAGCTTTTTTTTTTTTCTAAAGAAAAAAAAATATTATTATTTTTTTTGCAACAATAGTTTGACTGGTAGGTGTAATTTAATACTAAGCCTATTCCTACTTCTACAAGTAATTTCTAATCCTTTGATTGGAGCTCTTGTTAGTTTAAATTGGGAAACTATAAAAAAAAAAGTATTATTTAGTTTCTCTCTCCCATATAAGGGACATAATCTTCTTAAGCGAAGAAAAAAGGACATTATGCAAGGAAGCTTTAAAAAAATAAAAATAAGAATAGAAAAAGACCTGGAAATAGTGTTTGGAAATTGCCTTTACTTGCTAAAATCATGGATCAGTTTAACCTTCACTTTTAGCAGTGGCAGTTAAGACCTGAAAAGAGAAGAGAGTGAACTGATGATGTTATATAGTATGGTAATGAATCATATTCTGCAAGAAAACCACCAAGCGTGGAGAGCATCAAGGACCCCATAGAAGACAGAAGAGCTTTTTCTCGATTCTTTTAATTAGCAATTATCATGGACACATGAGAAGAATCTGATTGGAATTTCAGCACCGCAACTGTGTCAGCCAAGATGTTGAGGCTCTAGAACAGGGGTCCCCAACCTTTCAGACCTCAGGGACCACTAAATTCATAATTTTAAATCCAGCGGACCACTAATATGATCTGCCTAATGACCGGCTGGGTGGGTGTGGCTAGGTGGTCATGTGACTGGATGGGTGTGGTCAACTCAATGTCACTCACGTTGAGGGGCGCCTCAACAGCCTCTACTTGCCCTTCCCCTCCCAGCCAGTCCTCGCCTGCCCACCTGGGCTCCTTAGGGCCCCAACAGGAAGCAGTTTATTTATTTATTTTTATTTTATTTCAATTTTATATACCGCACCTTCTCCCAAGGGACTCAGGGCGGTGTACGGCCAGATAAAAACATACAATACAAACATTAAGAACAATTAAAAGAATATATATTAAGTTGGCCCCAGTTTAAAATGACAAACCAATTAAAAATTTAAAATTTAAAAATATGTTAAGCCAGCCCGGCTTGATGAAAAAAGAAAGTTTTAAGGGCACGGTGGAAGGCACCGAGGTCTTGGATTCTCCTTATCTCAGGGGACAGCTGATTCCATAGGGTAGGTGCCCCCACAGAGAAGGCCCTCCCCCTGGGGGTCACCAGCCTACATTGTTTGGCTGATGGCACCCCGAGGAGGCCCTCTCTGTGGGAGTGCAAGGGTCGATGGGAGGTTGTCGGTAGCAGCAGGCGGTCTCAAAGATAACTAGGTCCTATGCCATGGAGCGCTTTAAAGTTGTGGGAGCTAAGCAGCCACCACGAGAAAGAGTTGGCAAAACAGCTCAGTTCAAATTGGATCTGACCGAGAAGAAGGCTCAGCAGAAGCACCTCACTGAGGACTAGGAGCATAGGCTTTCCAAGCAGAGGGAAGACTTGCGGGAGTACAAGGCCAGGTACCGGTGCCTGGAGGCTCAGTGGGCTAAGATGGTTAGCCAGTTCCAGGCCATGATGCGTCACGCGCTGGCTACACCTACACCCGATTTAGTGAAGGGGAAAGAAGTCCCAACACGTTACATGATGCCACCGTGACAATGTGAGTTTGACACCAGGGGTGGGCTTCAAAAATTTTAGCAAGGTTTTCTCTGCCTGGTCGCTGGGTGGGCGTGACCATGGTTGGCGTGGCCTAGTGGTGGGCGTGGCCTAGGGCGAAAACGGTCTCCTCAGGCTCTGGAGGCTGTCTAGGGGCCAGAAACAGGCCCGTTTCTTAACTTCCCGAACTTCCAGTAGGCCTGTTTTTCATCCTCTCCGAGCCTCTGTGTGTGCCCTGCACTTACCCGCATCCAAAATGGGCCGCGTGGGGACTCTTGGGAGGGGAGGGGTGGGCGGGACCAGCCAGGAATGGGATTTGGGGGTTCTCCGAACTGCACAGAATCTTAGCTATAGGTTCTCCCGAACCTCTGCGAACCGCCAGCAGCTCATCCCTGTTTGATACCTCTGTCCTAGAGAAAAGATAACATATACATCTAAAAACAGCCTTATTGGATGCCCGTGCTGGCTGAGGAATTCTGAGAGTTGAAGTCCACAAGCCTTAAAATTGCCAAGATTGGACACCCCTGGACTACAGAGCGTTTATTCAAGATACATCGTGGTCTGTTGGTTTGCTTGCCAGAAAATCACCTGCAAGCCAATAAAATAACAGCTGTTTTCATACGCTCGTCCTTGTGAGCCTATGGAACCGGGGGTAATAATAGGAGTAGTAAATCGAACTCTGGAGGTGACTTATATTTTAGACACACATCTTACAGCGTTAAGATTGACTTGTTTCAACAAATAAATGCAAGGCCTGGGGGAGAAAACGTGTGAAGTGCAGAAAGCTACGCTACGTTATGCTTGCCTTCGAGAGGTTCATCCATGAAAGAATGCAAAACAATTAGTGAGGCTCCAAGCTGACAAAGCTCAGCTTATATCCAATTTGCTGCTTTCTTGTTTTGTTTCTGAATAAAAGGAAAGGGGGGGAAAAAGACCTGGAGCCTTTAAAAAAAAATCTGGCTCAATCAAGATCCTGGATCACAAGTTTGTGTGTCCAGTTGTCCTCCTCCTCCTCCTCCTCCTCCTCCTCCTCCTCCTCCTCCTCCTCCTCCTCCTCCTCCTCCTCTCCACAATTCCTAATAACTCTTAGCAATGATGATGCTATATAGTCAGGTAACGAACACAGAATAACAGAGTTGGAAGAAAGTTATCTAGTCCAACCCCCTATATCTAATTATTGTCAACTCACAAAGCATCCCTGGCCTGCTCTCAAGTTGCCATAGGCAAGGGGGATGGGAAAACCGGCGAAGCAGCACGGCAGCCAAAAACAAAAGCACATTCCAGACATATCTCTCTCAAGGCTGTCTCCCAGGGTTACCCACAGCAGCCGGAGGGGAGTGATCTCTACAACTCACAAAATTGCTCCGTTGGCAAATGTGACTGATGACACACCCTGGGAGGGGGAGGGGGGAAACAGGGTCATGCCTGGGCTGTAAATTACGTGGGGTCAGAGTTGGCTTCACTTGGAACATGCCGACATGAAGCTCCTAATAAATAACTGGATTTCTTTCGAAGTTTGGCTCGAGGCTCATGATTTAATTAGGGCATCCGTTGGAACCCTGACATATGTCTGCAAGAAAACAACCAAGTTTAGAGAACAGCAAGGACCCCACGGTCTTCTTCCTCCCGTCCTCCTCCTCTCCACAAACCCCACTCCCTTTTATTGCTGATGATGTTACCTAGTTGGGTCATAAATCCCATTTTTCAGGGAATGGTCACTAAATGAACGGTTGTAAGTCGAGGACTGCCTGTATTCAGATGGCCTCAGAAAAACCATTGATGTAGGAAAGAATTTTGGCCTTTGAAAAAGAAAGTGTGGTATGAAAGAGGCAGATGGAGGCAAACTGGCTTTTTCCATGAAGGCAAAATATACGCTAGCTGCAAACAAAATAAAATAAAAGGAAGGGAAATGTTTGCTTGTGGTGTTTGTTTATTGTGTGTGTGTGTGTGTGTGTGTGTGTGTGTGTGTGTGTGTGTGTGTATATGTATATCTGCGTGCACAGTATATATTTGTCTGAGTGTTGAAATATGTAAAGTACAAAAATAGCATTAAACTGCTTCACAAATAAGATTCCCTTTATCACACTATGGAAAAAATAAATAGCAATAAAGCCTAAATTAATGCGCGATAAAAAATAAAGCTGTAAAAGAACTAAATTATATACTTGCAGCTTCGGCACTTTTGATGCAACAGTTAATGAACAGAGACTTAAAACGATGCTCTTATTTTCTGCTCCCTCCTCTGACACACACAACACACACACACACACACACACACACACACACACACACACAGTCTCACAGGCTTCAACTTTTAACACAGTAAGCAGGTTTCTCCTAAACTTTTGCACATTTTGTAAAGAGAGCAGAAAAGAGCAACAAAGATGATTAAAGGCCTGGAGACTAAAACATACGAAGAACGGTTGCAGGAACTGAATATGGCCAGTCTAGAGAAAAGAAGGACTAGGGGTGACATGATAGCAGTCTTCCAATATTTGAGGGGCTGCCACAAAGAAGAGGGAGTCAAGCTATTCTCCAAAGCACCAGAAGGCAGGACAGGAAGCAATGGATGGAAATTAATCAAGGAGAGAAGCAACCTGGAATGAAGGAGAAACTTCTAATGGTGAGAACAATTAACCAGTGGAACAGCTTGCCACCAGAAGTTGTGGGTCCAACACTGGAGGCTTTTAAGAAGAGACTGGACAGCCACCTGTCTGAAATAGTATAGAGTCTCCTGCTTGAGCAGGGGGTTGGACTAGAAGACCTCCAAGGTCCCTTCCAACTCTTATTATTCTGTATTTTGTAAATCCTATCACATTACAATCCAAATTAGGAATTTGGAAGGACACAAACTTCTAAGGCCAAGCTAAGTCAATAATTTGAAAACGATACCCAACTTTTATATGAGATTTTAACTATACTAGACTCAATAATGTTTAGGAGTATATTTAGGTCAATATACAAATGGTGTTTTTATTTATTTAGTAAGAAAATGTATATGGCTGCCCAACTCAACCACGGTGACTCTGGGAGACTTACATAATAAAAAACCCAATAACCTCCCACCCTCTAGCAAGAACAATCAAACCAACCTCTTGATGGACTCCATATCCACCTGTTGTCCCCAGGCCTGCTGGTAAAACCATGACTTCGGGGCCTTTCAGAAGATTATCAATGAAAGGCCAATCTTATTAAGGTTTTTAAGAATAGTTGACAAGCTAATGGTAGCATGGTTTCTCACTGTCTTTGCAGTTTCACACTGGAAGGCGGAGTTCTAGACCAGCCTTAGTCAGGAAAGACCATGAAAGGTAGCTAGCAAGCTTCTTCTTCTCCTTCTCCTTCTCCTTCTCCTTCTCCTTCTCCTTCTCCTTCTCCTTCTCCTTCTTCTTCTTCTTCTCCTCCTCCTCCTCCTCCTCCTCCTCCTCCTCCTCCTCCTCCTCCTCCTCCTCCTTCTTCTTCTTCTTCTTCTTCTTCTTCTTCTTCACCTCCTCCTCCTCCTCCTCCTTCTTCTTTCTGTTTCTTCTTCTTCTTCTTTTGCTTTTGTTTCTTCTTCTCCTTCTCCTTCTCCTTCTCCTTCTCCTTCTTCTGTTTCTTCTTCTTCTTCTCCTCCTCCTCCTCCTCCTCCTCCTCCTCCTCCTCCTCCTCCTTCTTCTCCTTCTTCTTTTGCTTGTTTCTTCTTCTTCTTCTTCTGCTGCTGCTGTTTTTCCTCCTCCTCCTGTATTCATATTAAGTAATCACAATGTGCATAACTTAAGTGGAGACGGCAATTGACCTTGACCAAATGCGATAGGATTGCATCTGGGCAATCATTTGTTGATAATAAATGTCAATGGTTCATTCTCCTGATGGTGCCTTGGTGTTCTGGGAGAGCTTTCCTTCTCACTCAGGTTGATTTAGAACTGCTGCCTATAATCCAAGAGAGTGTGCAGAGAGGGGATCAGAAGTACTATTAGGTCAGTAATAAACACTGTCAGTTGTTGCTAATGGCAAATCAGTGATGAGAAGTGTCATTAGAGAAATGCTATGAGATACAGCTCCCTTTCCATTCTTCTCATTTGGTCTCCATCCACTTTGACAGACAAGAATGATGAGATTTAAGTGAATATTTTCGTCTGGCTCCATTCATGTTTTCAGCACTGCAAAAACAGTAGAATAAAATACTGCTCAAAGGTGGCTGTTGTTGTTTAAATCCAGGAGACCAAGTTGCATATTATTGAGCCCCCTGGTGGTGCAGTGTTTCGAGTGCAGCCCTGCAGGTTGACTCTGCTCACTGCCAGGAGTTCGATCCTGATCAGCTCAAGTGTTGTGACCCAGGCCCAAGTAGTTAGTATTAAATGCAAACAATTCGAAAACAGACTTTATTAGAACAGCTGAGAATTAACTCCTTCTCAGCGTAGTCCAAACTAAATTAAAGCAAATTCTTCAAAACACCATTCCTCAGTTTATCACTGACCTTGGGATAATTAGGCAAACTGCCAAAGGCTTTTCTTGGCAAAAGTTCAGAAGCAGAAGACGCCGACAAGAAATGAATACAGTGAAACAAGAAGCAATTCTCTCAACGTTGTTTTCCAGCAAAGAAGCCAAGAGCCGTTGCTGGTCTTTTAAGCCTTATGGGAGGGGCCAATCATCTCTTGGCCCTACTCCCGAGTCATCCTATTTGCTTTAGCTGCTCTTGCCTTTTGGCAGCTCTTCTCATATGTGCACTAGGAACAGGCTCCTCCTGTTCCTCTGCCTCTCTACTGTCAGCCTCTGGAGGCTCTAAAATCCGCACATCACTCACAGATGGCCATGGCCCCATCTCTGCCTCTGATGAAGAGCCCTCATCCGGGCCTTCCCCAGCCTCCAGGACTGGCCCATGTTCTTCCTCAGCCCCATCGCTATCCGACTCCGCTGCCATACTCCCATATAACACCTCTCCTGCATGACTGGTTGCTCAGGGTGCCATCGGCTAGACAATGTTGGCTGGCGGCCCCCAGGGGTAGAGCCTTCTCTGTGGGCGCGCCCACTCTTTGGAATCAACTCCCCCTGGGGCTCTGGCTGGCCCCTGACATTCGCACTTTCCGCTGCGAATTAAAAACTTGGTTATTCAAGTCCTCCGGCCTGGACTGATGGGGTTTTATATGGATTTTAAACTTTTATCTGGTTTAATTAGGTATTTTAACTTTGTATTGTGGTTATTGTGGATTTTATTGTTGTGAGCCGCCCTGAGTCTGTTGGAGATAGGGAGGCATATAAGATAAATAAAATAAATAAAATAAATAAAATAAATAAAATAAATAAAATAAATAAATAAAATAAATAAAATAAATAAAATAAATAAAATAAATAAAATAAATAAAATAAATAAAATAAATAAAATAAATAAATAAAATAAATAAAATAAATAAAATAAATAAATTGCTGGGAGGCAGAGGCCAAAGGGTGGAGGCCAGTAGGTGGGCGGGGATACATTCGGTGTATGAGACACACCCAAATTTTCACCCTCTTTTAGGAGGGGAAAAAGTGTGTCTTATACTCCAAAAAATATGGTATGTATATGTATATGTATATGTATATGTATATGTATATGTATATGTATATGTATATGTATATTTATTTATTTTTATTTGTTTGAATTTGTATACCGCCCTTCTCCAGCAGGACTCAGGGTCGTGAACAGCCAGAATAAATGTATACATATGTATATGTATGTATGTATATCTCTCTCTCTTTGAATTATGATGCTGGAGAAGACTCCTGAGAGTCCCTTGGACTGCAAGGCGATCCAACCGGTCAGTCCTAGAGCAGATCAACCCTGGACTGCTCTTGAGAAGGCCAGATCCTGAAGGTGAAACTCAAATCCTTTGGCCACCTAATGAGAAGGAAGGACTCCCTGGAGAAGAGCCGAATGCTGGGAACGATGGAGGGCAAAAGAAGAAGAGAACGGCAGAGAACGAGGTGGCTGGATGGAGTCACTGAAGCAGTCGGTGTGAGCTTCAATGGACTCCAGAGGTTGGTAGAGGACAGGAAGGCCTGGAGGAATGTTGTCCATGGAGTCACGATGGGTCGGACACAACTTCGCAACTAACAACAACAACAGTGTGTGTGTGTGTGTGTGTGTGTGTGTAAAATGAAGGCTACCTGGATATGTAAGGGGTCTGGAAAACAAAGCCCTACAACCAGGATTATTTCAACCTCTTCCCTCAAAACTGTGTATAGCTTGTGATCCTACTGCCAGACGCCTCTGATATTCAGTCCAGAAAGATGTTTCCTGTGGTAGCAGGTGAATTTATTTTGATCAAAGAGAAACGATGTCAGCAACAAAGTATTTCTCGGAGTGGACAAGTTACATACCCGGAGAAGAAAAATGGTGCTCTCTTCTTTGTTGGCGCAACGGACGAGGTCAAACAGATCCTGCAATTTTCTTTGACAATCTCTTCTGTCTTGTAGCCGGAGTCCATTAAGGCCACCTTCCTTTATTGTGCATCCGAGGTCGGTCTTCGCAAGTTCCACTTTCCTAATGGAACAACAAAACCAAATTGAAAACATCAGAACACAACATGGTTGAAGACAAAAAAAGCCGGCTCTTCTCTTAGCTGCATTATGTAACCTCAGATCAATAATGCCAAAGAGAAAGGCAGACGGGGGTGTTAAAAAACAAAACAAAACAAGGACAGGAATCTTCAGCCCAACTACATCTAAAAGCTGAAAAAATCGCACAGCTGACACGATTCCTGTTTCTCTGTCCTGCTATGCTGAAATGAATCATTTCTGTCTTAATTCTCTCCCTCTCTCTCCCTCCCTCTCCCTCCCTCTCTCCATCTCTCTCTGTCTCTCTCTCTGTGTGTCTGTCTCTCTCTGTGTGTATCTCTCTCTCTCTGTCTCTATCTTTCTCTGTCTCTCTGTCTCTGTCTCTCTCTCTCTCTCTCTCTGCGTGTGTCTTTATCTCTGTCTCTCTGTCTCTGTCTGTCTGTCTGTCTCTCTCTCTCACACTTTCTGTCTCTCTGTCTCTCTGTCTCTGTCTCTGTCTCACTCTTTCTCTGTGTGTGTGTCTTTATCTCTGTCTCTCTGTCTCTCTGTCTCTCTCTCTCTGTCTCTCACTTTCTGTCTCTCTGTCTGTCTCTGCCTGTCTCACTCTCTCTCTCTGTCTGTCTCTCTCTCTCACACACACACTTTCTGTCTCTCTGTCTCTCTGTCTCTGCCTCTGTCTCACTCTCTCTCTCTGTGTGTGTCTTTATCTCTGTCTCTCTCTCTCTCTCTCTGTCTCTGTGTGTGTGTCTCTCACTCTCTGTCTCTCTGTCTCTCTCTCTCTCACTCTCTGTCTTTCTGTCTCTACCTCTGTCTGTCTCTCTCTGTCTCTGTCTCTGTCTCTGTCTCTCTCTGTGTGTGTCTCTCTCTCTGTCTCTCTGTCTCTCTCTGTGTCTCTCTCTCTCTTTCTGTTAGATCGGCGCAGGAAAGGAAGACGTGACCAGCTCGTTACATTAGTAACCTTTATTGAGTACAAGAAACAGTAGCAAGACTGGCTGTGCGCTGCCGGGGCTCTCCTTATATTCGCTCCGGCAGACGCACCGCCCCCTGACAGGGATTCAAATCTTCCCGCCCGGTGGCTGGCAGCCAATCCGGGCGGATGTCCTTATAAGGATATAACACTCCTCCCCCCTAGTCCAAGAAAAAAACAGTTCAGCGTTCGTCAATGAATGTGACGTAGTCCCGCAGGTACGTAGGACGCCTAGGCACCCTACTTGACCTGCGCAGTCTCATTTCTTCCGCGTCCCCGCCCTGGACGGACGGGGTTCCTGTGGCTCCTGGCTCCTTCCCGGGAACCGGGCTCGGTTCGGCTGGCGAGTGTGCGGGGTCACCCTCAGCGCCTCCGGCTGGACCGCAGACCTTGGATGGCTGGTTCTGGTGGTCTTCCTCCTGGCCTGTGGATCTTTCGCCTCGGCGGTGCTGTTCGGTCTCGACCCGGGAAGAGCGTCTGAGTCTCGGTAAGACCCCGGCTGTCACTTGCTCTTCCTGGGTCCCCCGGTGGCTGCGGTTCTGCTGCGGCCCGGTTCGTTGTGGTCTGGAGGGTGGTTCGGGCCGGTGCCCTTGGGTCCGGTCTGCTCGCTGTGGGTGGTGTTGGTTCGGGTAGCGGTGTCCGACCTTGCAGGGGTGGTGCAGGTCTCCTTTGCCGGGCTGGCGCTGGCCTTCCCCGTCGGGTTGGTGGTGGTCGACCTGGTCGGGGTGTCGTTGTGGGGCTTCCTCCTCGGGCTGGTGGAGGTCTCCCCTGCCGGGGTGGCGCAGGCCTCCCTGGCCGGGTTGTTGTCAGCTTTCCCTTCCCCCTAGTCCCTGGTCTACCGCCAGTTGGTGGTTGGGGTCGTCTGGGTTGGGTTGTTGTTGCCGGGTTGTTTCTTGCGTTGGGCGGGGGTCCCCCTCGCCGGGGAGTCGTGTGCCACCCTCGCCCATGTGCTGTGGTGTGCCCATCTGCGACGGTCCCCGGTCTACTCGCCTTGCGTTGAGGTCTCCCTGGTAGGGCTGCCGTGGGTTGCCTTCACTGGTAGGGTGCGGTGCTCCCCTTCTGGGCAGGTCCCGGTCTACCTGCGGGCTGGGTCGGGGGTCCCTGGCCCTGCTGTGCCGGGTGTCCACCTGGTCGGGTTGGTGTTGCCATCCCCCGTGTGGTTGGCCCCGGTCTACCTCGCTGCACTGCCGACGTGACAGTGCCTGGTAGTGTGCTGGGCCGACCTCGTCGGGATGGCGTTGCTCTGCCTCGCAGGGGTGTGGTAGGCCTACCTCGTCTGGGTGTTGTAGGCCTACCTTGCCGGGGTGTTGCAGGCCTACCTCGTCTGGGTGTTGTAGGCCTACCTCGTCAGGCTGGTTTTCGTGTGCTCCCCCCCACCTTTTCCGGAGTTGGTCGATGTGACGTCTCATTTCCTGTCCATCTTCCAACTCGACGGTGTAGGATTTGGGGCCGGTTGTGCTGGCAATCTTCCCCTTCAGCCACTTAGGAGAGCCGTTGAAATTCAGCGCGAAAACTGAATTTCCTTTGCTGAAGGCGCGAAGCGGGCGGATGGCGGTTGCGGTCACTTCCGGGCTGTATTGGGGGTGCAGCCGGTCCAAGGGTGACCTCAACCTTCTGCCCATCAGGAGTTCGGCCGGGCTCTTGTGGGTGGTGGCATGCGGCGTGATGTGCTGGGTGAGGAGGAAGTTGTCGATGCGTTCTTGCCAGTCTCCCGGGCCCATCTTGGTGAGGGCTTCTTTTGTGAGCCGGACCATCTGTTCCGCTTGTCCGTTTCCGGCCGGCCTGTACGGAGCGGAGAGGGCATAGCGGATGCCCAGTCCTGCCAGGAAGGACTCCATGGCCAGGGATGTGAGCTGGGGGCCATTGTCCGAGACCAGCACATCCGGTAGTCCGTGGGTGGCAAACAGGCGGCGCAGGGCTCGGATCGTCGCTTCTGTTGTGGTAGATGCCATGGGTACCACCTCGAGCCACTTGGAGAAGGCATCTACCACGATGAGGAGGTGCCGCCCTTGCATCGGGCCCGCGAAGTCGATGTGGACCCTCGACCATGGGTTGCTGGGGGTCTCCCAGTTCGTGACTTCGGATTGTGGCGGTGCTGGGCGGACTTCTTGGTACGGGTCACATCTGGAGACCCATTGTTCAATGTCTCTGTCCAGTGAGGGCCACCAGACGTAACTCCGTGCCAGGGCCTTCATGCGGACGATGCCTGGGTGCCCGTTGTGCAGTGTCTCTAGCGTCCGCCATTGCAGAGTGCTTGGGATCAGCACCCTGTCTCCCCATAGCAGACAGCCCTTTATGGTGGACAGCTCCGTCTGTTTCCTGGTGAACGGGCTGAACCTCTCTTCCGTCTGTTTCGCTGGCCACCCCCTGAGGATCCAGGACCTTACTTGGCGGAGGGTGGGGTCCCTCTGGGTGTGCGCGGCCACATCTGCGGAGGAGACTGGACAGCTGGCGTCGTCATCTATGTGGAATAGATGGAGCGTGGGGGCTGGGTCTTCCACCGGGTTCTTCGATGGGCATCTGCTGAGTGCGTCGGCGTTTCCTATGGCTGTGCCTGGCTGGTGCACGAGCCTATAGGAGTAGCTGGCCAGGAAGATGGCCCATCTCGTCATCCGCGGGGACATGAAGGTCGGGGTGGGTTGGTCGCCTGCGAGGAGTCCCAGGAGTGGCTTGTGATCGGTGACTATGGTGAAGCGCCTTCCATAGAGGTATTCGTGGAAGCGCTTCACTCCTGCCACGATGGCCAGGGCTTCTTTGTCCAGCTGACTGTAGTTCCGCTCTGCGCCGGACATGGTTTTCGAGAAGTAGGCGATGGGGGCCTCCGTGCCGTTGGGCAGCTCGTGGCTGAGGACTGCCCCCACCCCGTATGGCGACGCGTCGCAGGTCAGCTTGATGGGGAGCGTCTCGCTGTATTGGATGAGGACGCTTTTGGACGTCAGTAGTCCCTTGATGGCCCGGAACGCTGCTTCCTCTTCCTGGCCCCAGGAAGCCGATTTCCCCAGCAGGCGGTGGAGTGGCTCAGCAACTGTGGCTTTCTGTTTTAAGAAAATGGCGTAGAAGTTGAGCAACCCAAGGAAAGCCTGAAGCTCCGTTTTGTTTTTTGGGCTTGGAGCTTCATGGATTGCTTCCACTTTTGATTTGGTGGGGTGGATGCCTGTGCTATCGATGAGGTAGCCCAGGAACTCGACTTCCTGTACTCCTATGATGCACTTGTCCCGCCTGACCCTCAAGCCCTTGGCCTTGAATCGCTGCAGGACAAGCCTGAGCCTTTCAAGGAGTTGAGCTCTTGAGTCACCGGAGACGAGCACATCGTCGAAGTAAGGCACCACCCCTGGAACGCCTTGGAGGAGGCGTTCCATCATGGATTGGAAGATGCCGGGGGCAGCGCTGACTCCAAATTGGAGGCGGTTGCATTTGAATGCCCCCCTGTGCGTGACAATTGTTTGAGCCTCCGCCGTTTTTTCATCCACTGGCAGTTGCTGGTAAGCCTGGGCCAGGTCCAGTTTCGCAAAAATTGATCCAGATCCCAGGGAATGCAGCAGGTGTTGCACCACTGGGACTGGGTATGCGCTCTGTGCCAACGCCTTGTTGATGGTACAACGGTAGTCGGCGCAGATGCGCACAGACCCATCATGCTTCAGTGGGGTCACAATGGGGGTCTCCCATGAAGCATGATCGATCGGTTCCAGGACGCCCTGGGCGATCAGCTTATCCAGCTGCTCATCTACTTTGGGCCGCAGGGCAAACAGAACTCGGCGGGGCTTGAGCCTAATTGGGGTGATTCCCTTGTCCAGATTGAAGGAGATTGGCCTCCCCACAAATTTCCCCAGCTTACCATCGAAGACTTCCTTGAACTCTTCGATGAGGTAGTTGAGTTCGTCCCTGCCAATTTGGTTGATGCCCTCGATTGAAAGCCCCAGCGGCTTGAACCACTCCACTCCTAGCAGGTTCGGTCGGCTGTCCCTTACGACGGTGATGGGGAGCTTGCCTTCGAACTGCTTGTAGGTGACCCGGATGTTGGCTCTTCCTAGCACTCCGATGGGGTTTCCCCCGAAGTCGACGAGCTTGGAGTGTAGTGGCTTCAGCTCTCGCTTGGTGATACTGGGTTGCAGGCGCTTCAACTGCTGCCAGTCCATGATGGAGTAGACCGAGCCGGAGTCTACCTCCATTTTGCAGGGTGCTCCTTCCACGTGGATGGTCACATGGAACTTGGTGGCACTGTCTGACGTCGTGTGAGCGATGGTCGTCTGGTGGACCACTCCGCTCCGGGGAAATTCATCGTCTCTGCGTCTGGAAGGGCCAGAGGACCGTTTGGATGACCTCTGGTAATCCTTCCGATTCTCGCGGGGACGGTGGCTGGAGGGCTCTGGGGCTGGTTCCTCAG
The DNA here is from genome assembly GCA_022577455.1 of Arizona elegans. Classification (NCBI taxonomy): domain Eukaryota; kingdom Metazoa; phylum Chordata; class Lepidosauria; order Squamata; family Colubridae; genus Arizona; species Arizona elegans. The sequence goes on from JAKOOJ010000049.1 coordinate 2,879,762, forward strand.
CTCTGCAAGCTTCGGCGATGTGACCCCTTCTGTTGCAGCATCGGCAGGTCGCATCTCTCCACTTGCAGGTTGCTCTGGCATGGTCCCCTCTGCAGCTGGCGCAGCGCTCCCCTTTGTAGTTCCGTTGGGCGGTTTCCCGCCTTGGGGGTCTGGATACCTTGTGGACGGTGGACTCTCCCTCCGACTCGGATCCAGCCGTGGAATCCTCTGTTGAAGATTGCTCTGTGGAGCGAATCTTGTGGATTCCCTTGGCTCTGCTTACTGCGGCAGCTGCTTTCTCCGAGATTTCGGATGCGGTGGCTTCCTCCACCACATCCTTGAGCACGACCTTCTTCCTGCTCAGGAATTTCTTTTGCAGGCCTCTGTCCCTCATGCCGAAGACCACGCGGTCGGCGATGGCATTGTCCACCTGGTCGAACTCACAGCTGGCTGCGATCTGGCGTAGGGCGGCCACGAATTCCTTGATCGTCTCACCCTCCTTCTGGTCCCGTTGGTGGAAGGTGAAACGGTTCGCCACCGGTGTTCCTGTTGGGGCATAGTGGTCCTCCAGGATCTGCAGCAGGTCTGTCCATGGCACTTCTTCGATGTCTCGTGGTGCTACGAGATCGATTGCCATGTCGAGGACCTCGGAGCCGCAGTTGGCCAGGAAGATGCCCTTCTTCCGGTCATCATCAGCATCCCTGATGTTGTTGCCTCTCAGGTATTGCCGGAATTTTACTACGTAGGATTTCCACTTGTCCTTCCCTGGGCGGAAAGGAGCAAGGGCTGGCAAAGTGACTTCAGCGGATGCCATGCCTTTGGAAATGCCTACTGTAGTTCCCGGTGCCGGAGTCTTGTCTTGTTGGCTTGGTGCCGCGAGGTTCGTTCTTCTCTCAGTCCTTCGTCGCCAGTGTTAGATCGGCGCAGGAAAGGAAGACGTGACCAGCTCGTTACATTAGTAACCTTTATTGAGTACAAGAAACAGTAGCAAGACTGGCTGTGCGCTGCCGGGGCTCTCCTTATATTCGCTCCGGCAGACGCACCGCCCCCTGACAGGGATTCAAATCTTCCCGCCCGGTGGCTGGCAGCCAATCCGGGCGGATGTCCTTATAAGGACATAACACTTTCTCTGTCTCTCACTCTTTGTCTCTGTCTCTTTGTCTCTCTCCCTGTCTCTCTCTGTCTCTCATTCTCTGTCTCTCTGTGTCTCCCTCTCTTTCTCTCTCTGTCTCTCTCTCTGTGTGTCTCCGTCTCCATCTCCCTTTCCCTCTATCATCTCTATCTGTCTCTATCATTCTCTTGACTTCTATCCACACACAAAAGGTTTCAGGAGGCCACCAAACAGGTATTTAGGTGGTTGCAGTGATAGTACCAGCTATGGAAAATCTACACAGCATATTGAAAAGCAGACATATCACCTTGCCAACATAGGTCTGTCTCTATAGTCAAAACTATGTCCCCCCCCCTCCATTAGTAATGTATGGCTTTGACAGTTGGACAATAAGGAAGGCTGAGCACTGAGCAACTGAAAAAACAAGAAAGCCCCTTTGGGACAACCATGACCTGGATGATTTAGCCTCCTCTTCCTCCTCCTCCTCCTCCTCCTCCTCCTCCCCTCTCCATTCTATTACTGATGATGTTACCTAGTTGGGTAATGAAACATCTGCAAGCAAACAACCAAGCTTTGAGAGCACCAAGAATCCTACAGTTCAACCCTGACTTTCAAATATTCCCTTTTATAGATACTGTTCTTGTTTGTGGTGGTGACCTGTGAAGGCCTTGAAGCAACTGAGTCTAACATTCCAGAAGATATGGCCATCTCAAATGTTTGAAGAAGGGTCGTTTTGTTGTCCCCAGTTTGGGTCTGAGCCTGGTGCCAGAGTCAATGATGGACGCCAGACATGAGGTGCAGGTTTTCTGATTGTTTTTTTTTTTTTTATTGGAGTACTCCAAGGAAAAAGGGCTCCTGGCCAAAATGCCAAGAACCAAGGATTAAGTAAGCTTTATACATTTTCACTAAAAGAGAAGGTGGGACAAGACGAGATAAGGAGAAATATCATCTAATAAACATTTTAGTAATAATTCTACAATTTGTTCTATTGATCTCTAGCTGTCCCTATTCCTAAACTTTGGCTAATGAATTAGGAGTTATCTAATACACATTTTATTGGCTGCAGGCCATCTCTATTCCTAATTTTTAGCTGAGGCCTGCAAGTTGTCTAGCTCTTGTTACTTTTATCAGCTTTCTAACTACCCAGAATTGTTACAAGATTTATACATGCACATTTCCTGTAGATAAGCTTTTTTTGTTCTTGCCAGACACACAATCACACTCTACAATTACAGGCTTCCTGATTTACTTTCAAGGGTGTGTCATGACCTGGCTTTATTTTAGCAGACAGCCCATCAGCTTTGTTAATGCCATGAGCTTTATTAAAGCACCCGTGTCATTAATGACACTCTTTTTTTCAAGACTTAGGCAGAAGCCTCAGAAAAGATGCCGCTGCTTTAAAGAGATCTGTACTCCTGCATCTTGAAAAACTTCTCATAACTTCACGCGCTGGTTGTTTTAGGCATGTTGAATTCCTAAGCAGTCAGGGGGATGTGCAGTGGCCTAGAGACTTTCAGAAACACAAACATTCATTGAGTTCACTCAACTTTAGAGCAAGATTATTCCATAAAGAGCAGCACAAACACTCATAAATCAGGGGTACTCAGGCATAGATTTTCTGTTGTGTGTGCAAAACTCAAGAGTTCAAAGGGCTCAATTCTTTGGCGCTCAGCCTTCCTCATGATCCAACATTCACAGCCATACATTGCAACTCGGAAAACCATATCCTTGACTATACACACTTTTGTTGGCAGGGTGATGTCTCTGCTTTCTGCAGACTACTTGCACCATAAAATCATATGGTCTGGGAACTATTAGGGGGAAGCTGTCTTCACTCCCTTTCTATCACATAGCCTACGGAGAGAACTCTTGCCAAGCTGAAGTAACTATTTGCATTACTAAAGATTTCCTCTGAGAATCGCTAGCGAGGAAAGCACCATAACTCTCTTTCTTCCATTCCAAACGATCTAAGCTTTGCTGCCTCTGGAATGCAGCCCCTCCCTCCTGGAAATCCAGACTACGTTCTACCCCACTAGATGACCCTGGGCCAGTCACTCACTCTCAGCCCTAGGATGGAAGCAATGGCAAACCTCTTCCTAAAATCCTTGCCCAGGGACACTGAAGGGATCAGTCCATGGGTGAAATCCAGGAGGTTCTGGAGAACCAGTAGTGGAAATTTTGAATAGTTCGGAGAACTGGCAAATACCACCTCTGGCTGGCCTGAGTGGTGTGGGAATGGAGATTTTGCAATATCCTTCCCTCAGGAGTGGGGAGGGAATGAGTATTTTACAGTATCAGTGGGGTGGGAATGGAGATTTTGCAGTATCCTTCCCTCAGGAGTGGGGAGGGAATGAGTATTTTGCAGTATCAGTAGGGTGGGAATGGAGATTTTGCAGTATCCTTCCCCTGCCACGCCCACCAACTACGCCCACAGAACTGGTAGTAAAGAAATTTGGATTTCACCACTGGATTAGTCCCCAGGAATTCAAAACTGATTCAAAGAGTCACAACACGCAACGATGGAAACCACAATTAACTGAGTTACTGCTTGTCCTAGTCAAAACATGCTGGTTTTCTATGATCCTTTCTCCCCAGTTTGTGTTCCCGCGTCTTTGATCATGGTTGGCCAAGCTAGGCAAATGATGATGATGTTATCCATTCACTCGTGTCCAACCCTTGGCAATTCTATGGGCCAGGTGTCTCCACATCTTGCACTACTTAGTTGTCAATGACCATCAGAATTCATGTCAAGCCTTTCAACCTCACAATGATCCAAGTCTGATGATTGCTGTGACAGAGTTTGTAATGGAGTGCTTTTATGCCCTGGTCCAAGAAATTCTGAAACAAGTGCCCAAACAAGACACGGCTTACATTTTGGGTGACTTCAATGCAAAAATTGGCAACCATGTAGTGACAGACATCGCTGGCCATTTTGGACTAGGTGAGAAGAACAACAGAGGAAACTGTTTGGTACAATTTTGCCAAGAACATTGATTTAGGCTCACAAATGCATGATTTAAACAGCACAAGCTAGGTAAAACCAAAATGCAGGTGCTTGTTGTGGCAGCCTGTGCAGATTGTAGTTGATTCCGACAACAAGGAAGCTGGTGTGGTGCTGCGCCAGCAGCCTGTGCAGCCGGTACTTGAGTCGGACAGTGAGGAGGCTGGAGAAGATGTGGTGCCAGAGGCAGGGATTCAGCCAGGGCCTTCAGAACCTCCAGAAGCTCCTTTAAGTGAAGAGGACGAAGAGGAGGAGCCTCTTCTCGATGCACGGGCGCGCAGAGCTGCCAAAAGGCAGGAGTGGCTCCTCAGGAGGAGGTTTCCTCAAGAGTAAGGCTTGCGGCTAATTGGCCACTCCCTTAGCCTATTTAAGGAGGAACACCAATTGCAGCAAGCTGTAGGGAACAATTTTAGTTCACTCTCCTTCGCGTCTGGATCCTCTGCAAATTGCTTCTGGACTTTCTGCCAACCCTAGTAAGACTGTGATTACCTTATCTTAGAATTCTTGTAGGCTGTTAAGAAAGTTTATTAACAGCCTTTGTTTGAAAAAAACTGAGTTATTTGAGTAAAATAAGCTTTGTATAGATTTTGTGTGTGCTGCATTCTTTGGGGTCCGTAGCTGGGGCAGAACAGTGGTCTTCAACATACAGCAGTTCATTTAGTGACCATTTGAAGTTACAACGGCACTGAAAAAAAGTGCCTTATGACCGATTTTAAACCATTGCAGCATCCCCACGATCAAAATTCAAACACTTGGCAACTGACTCAGATTTAGGATGGTTGCAGTGTCCAGGGGGTCGTGTGATCACCTGTTGTGACCTTCTGATGAACAAAGTCGATGGGGAAAGCAAGTTTCACTCAGCAACCATGTCACTCATTTAACAATCGCAGCGATTCACTTAACAGCCATGGGAAGAAAGGTCGTAACATGGGAGAACATTCCCTTAATACCTGTCTTGCTTAGCAACTGAAATTTTGGGCTTCATTGCGGTGCTAAGTCAAGGACTACCTACGTAGGCATGTAATCTAGGTTGAAGCGATCGCTCAAGAAGTAAGGGAAGCCAGCGCTAAATTCCATCACAACAGTAGTGTCCATGGAGATGCTCAGTCATCCAGGTCACAGTTATCCCAAAGGTGCTTTTTCAAGAGGCAATTGGACTTTCTGGTTTTTTTCTTGGAAGACGTTTCGCTTCTCAGCCAAGAAGCTTCTTCAGCTCTGACTAGATGGATAAGTCCTTCCATTCCCCATCATCCAGTCAGAGCTGAAGAAGTTCTTGGATGAGAAGTGAAACATCTTCAAACAAAGACAAGAAAGCCAAAACACATGAAGAATGGTTGCTGGAATTGGATATGTCTAGTTTTATGAAAAGAAGGACTAGGGGTGACATGATAGCAGTGTTCTGATATCTCAGAGGCTGCCACAAAGAAGAGGGAGTCAAGCTATTCTCTAAAGCACCTGAGGGCAGGACAAGAAGCAATAGGTGGAAACTAATCAAGGAGAGAAGCAACTTAGAACCAAGGAGAAATTTCCTGACAGTGAGAACAATTAATCAGTGGAACAACTCGCCTCCAGAAGTTGTGAATGCTCCAACACTGGAAGTTTTTAAGAAGATGTTGGATAACCATTTCTCTGAAGTGGTGTAGGGTTTCCTGCCTAAGCAGGGGGTTGGACTAGAAGACCTCCAAGGTCCTTTTCAACTCTGTTATTCCATTCTATTCTAAAGTCCAGGGAAAGAAGGGAAGGGAAGGGAAGGGAAGGGAAGGGAAGGGAAGGGAAGGGAAGGAAAGGAAAGGAAAGGAAAGGAAAGGAAAGGAAAGGAAAGGAAAGGAAAGGAAAGGAAAGGAAAGGAAAGGAAAGGAAAGGAAAGGAAAGGAAAGGAAAGGAAAGGAAAGGAAATGTCTATGGAGATTCTCAGTCATCCAGGTCACGGTTTCAAGAGGCAACTGGACTTTCTGGTTTTTCTTTGAAGATGTTTCGCTTCTCCTCCAAGAAGCTTCTTCGGGAAAACCAGAAAGTCCAGTTGCCTCTTGCAAAAGCACTTCTGGGACCATAGCAGTAGGTTTTTGAACCCTGAAGGAGAGTCTCTAACTCTTGCTATTGCACACTTTCACCTTCACATGCTCTACAGGGATCTCCAATGTTGGCAACTTTAAGACTTGTGGACTTCAACTCCCAGAATTCCTCAGCCAAGTTTGCTGGCTGAGGAATTCTGGGAGTTGAAATCCACAAGTCTGAAAGTTGCCAATGTTGGAGACCCCTGCTCTACGGAACAGCAAAAAAATGTGTCACTTGCATTCCACTTCTAATAGGGTCGTCCTTATCCTGATAAGCATTTATTATTGTCCCAAGAGCTTGGCTCTCATTCAGCTCTTAATACCTACCAGAAGCTTCCCTGGAGCTCCGATAATATGTTCTCTCTTCTTTAATTGCTTTAATGTGGAGCATCAACAGTGATGAGGATAATAATGAAAGAATTCCCCACAATCTCCCGCCAACATGGTGAACGCTGCATTTTAAGTGTGCCGCCGTTCCTTTTTCCCCAAGACGATGGCCTTACCCAAATTATCTCTCGAATCTGATGTTGAAACCCGGAGCCGTAAAAAAACAACAACAGCAACAACACGGCATCGTTGTTATCTTTTCTGCTAGCTATTCAGAGGGAATTATTTCTTACTCCCTTTGTAGCCACAAGTCAGGGGTGAAACTAATTGAAACAAAATGAGACAATTACTCTGGAAAACGATTCAGGGGTGCATGGCTATTTTTTTAATCTCAGAGTGCTAATTCAGAGCACACTGCGCCATCGGTAGGTAGGCCAGGCAAAAAGAGAAGATATCCCAGATTATCGTATCATGTTGAATGGAAGTTGCTATTTTTCCTGTCCATCAAAGGGAAGAACTAAGAATTAAGCTTGGTGGAACTTTTTTTTTCCCCCCTCAGGTTCACATTGCAAATTATCTATAGCATTTGCATTTTCTAAATCCACACAGATTCCAGAATCTGTGGTTCCAGAACCACAGATGTGGTTATGGTTTAATCTTCACAGTTTCCTAAATTGTTGTGATGTTCTTCTTCGAGAAGGCAGCGTTTGTCCATAAATAGCTGGTGTGGTATTATGGTGAAGATTTTAGACCAGACATTGTCTGGTTGAGTGTGTCATTCATTCATTCATTCATTCATTCATTCATTCATTCATTCATTCACTCATTCACTCATTCACAAATTTATATGGTCACTCAACTCATACAGAAGTGACTGACTTACAAGTCAGTCTGTCTCAGCCCAAATTAACAGAATAACAGAGTTGGAAGGGACTTTAGAGGTCTGCTAGCCGAACCCCTTGCTTAGGCAGGAAACCCAAGTGTTACCTGCTAGCTACATTGCCTTATTTAAAATATCTAGAATAGAATAGAATAACAGAGTTGGAAGGGACCTTGGAGGTCTTCTAGTCCAACCCCCTACACCTCTTCAAATGGTTATCCAACCTCTTCTTCAAAATTTCCAGTGTTGGAGCATTCACAACTTCAGCAGGCAAGTTGTTCCACTGGTTAATTGTTCTAACTGTCAGGAAATTTCTCCTTAGTTCTAGGTTGCTTCTCTTTTTGTTTAGTTTCCATCCATTGCTTCTTGTCCTGCCTTCAGATGCTTTGGAGAATAGCTTGATTCCCTCTTCTTTGGGGCAGACCCTGAGCTATTGGAAGACTGCTATCATGTCTCCCCTAGTCCTTCTTTTCATCAAACTAGACATACCTAGTTCCTGCAACCTTTCTTCATATATTTTAGCCTCCAGTCCCCTAATCATCTTTGTTGCTCTTCTCTGCACTCTTTCTAGAGTCTCCACATCTTTTTTACATTGTGGCGACCAAAACTGAATGCAGTATTCCAAGTTTGGCCTTACCAAGACATTATAAAGTGGTATTAAGACTTCACGTGATCTTGATTCTATCCCTCTGTTTATGCAGCCTAGACTTACAGCTTCTCTTTCCCTATAGTCATTAAGTGAATCACCTGTGGTTATTAAGTGAGACATCAGGTGACCGTGACTTACAATTTTATTCCTGGCTTCTCCATTAACTATGCTTGTTAGAAACTGGTTGTGAAGTGCATTAATGGTGATTGTAAGACTGCGGGATATATAGATTAACAGACTTGGAAGGGACCTTGAAGTCTTCTAGTCCAACGCCCTGCACAAGCAGGAGACCCTACACCATGCTGAGACTGTTGCAAACATCTGCCAGTTGTGAAGCCCCATAAACTTGATCACATTACCTTGATCACTGCGACAGTCACAAATCTGAGGACCAGTTGTAAAGCTACTTTTTCAGCACCGTTGCAGCTTCAAACAATCACTAAACCAGGCAATCTTTAAGCAAATATTATCTGTACAACAGAATCCCTGACATCACATTCAACAGATGTTTATCCTTTCATTTTTTCTTGAGCCCTGCGTGGCATGGTGGCTTAGAGGTGAAGGCGCACTCAACTCCCACTTGCAAGGTTAAGAGTTCAATCCTAGGCAGCAGGTAGGTGTTTCACAATCAGGGCACAAAGAGGAGATATTTGCTGTGAACTCTGGGCAGGCATCAGGAAGAGAATCCAGCCAGTAAAGGCTAAGCTCCATCCTTTACTCCACCCCAAATAAAGACATTAAGCAGTCATAAAAAGAAAAAAATATATTTCTTGAATCCAGTTCCCACGGAAGGCAGCCTTTTTTAAGCTGCTAGTTTGCAATCCTTCAGAGCACAAATAACGACTTGACGAAATGCTTTGCAACCCTGTAATAAGTCATCTCTGCTCCTCTTCTTTTTATTGACTTTGGTAGGCGTTTATTTTTGGAATATTGTATTTTTGTTGATTTTATCTTTGTACCCTAGCTGTTTTAACTTGCGATTTTCCTATGTAAGCAACCAAGGGATTTTGGTTTGCAGCAGCCTAGAAATATGTTAAATAAATAAAGCTGTCGGAGGTAGCAACATCTATTGAAGTTCTTCAATCAGTGGATAGATCTGCTGACAAAAATAGGATTCTATGCTAAGCAACCTCTAAAAAAAAAATAAAGCTAAATATAAGCTTGTTATTAAACGGCTCGTTCCACAGCTGAATGACATTCTCCCAGCTTTCTTCCCTTCTTTCTCTATTTTCTTCTTTTCTATGAAAATATAATTTGATTTACTTCCTCACGTCCCCTGCCAACGACGCTCATTGGATTCACTGCCTGTAACTTTTCAGGGCAGCATTGAAGAATCCTTAGAGAAACTGCTACTTCCTGCAAGTTTAATATCAATCAACTCCTACAACTGGTCACAAACTAGACAAATGTCCAGGGAACTGAAAGGAAGAAAAAAAAGTTTAAACCAGCCACAGGGAAAAGAAAAAAAAAAAAGACACGACTTTGCTTGCTATTTATTTATTTGACTTACAGTATTGGAATGGGCTGTGAAAATGGATGGTCCTTAAATTATAGACCATAGAGACACAAAGGACAGAGAGGCCAGGGAGTTAAATATTTCATTCTACTGTCAAAGGAGAGCCAGTGATGAAGGAACTTGAAAGCTTTGCAAGTTGACACAGGCTAAAAATCAGAAGACCATGAGTTCTGGTCCTGCCATGAAAGCAGGCTGAATGACTTTGGGCCAATCACTAGGAGACAGTGAGCTCTAGTTGTACCTTAGGCATGGTAGCCGGCTGGGTGTCTTTGGACCAAACACCAGGAGATGGTGAGTTCTAGTTCTGCCTTAGCCATGAAAGCCAGCTGGGTGGCTTTGGGCCAATCACTAGGAGACAGTGAGCTCTAGTTGTACCTTAGGCATGGTAGCCAGCTGGGTGACTTTGGATCAAACACCAGGTGATTGTGAGTTCTAGTTCTGCCTTAGCCATGAAAGCCAGATGGGTGACTATCTCTCAGCCCAATTCACCTCACACTGTTGTTGTGGGGAAAATAGGAAGAAGGAATATTGTGTGTAATGTATATCCACCACCATGAGTTATTTATAAAAAAAAGGAAGGAAGGAAGGGAGGGAGGGAGGAAAGGAAAGGAAAGAGGGAGGGAGGGAGGAAGGAAAGAAGGGAGGAAGGAAAGAAAGGAAAGGAAAGGAAGGAAGGAACTGAAGAAAAGAAGGGAGGGAGGGTGGAAGGAACGGAAGGAAAGGAAGGAAGGAAAGATGGAAGGGAGGGAGGGAGGAAAAAAGAAAGGAACGGAGGGAGGGAGGGAGGAAGGAAGGAAGGAAAGAAGGGAGGAAGGAAAGGAAGGAAAGGAAGGAAAGGAAGGAAGGAAAGATGGAAGGGAGGGAGGGAGGGAGGGAGGGAGGGAGGGAGGAAGGAAGGGAGGGAGGAAGGAAGGAATATCATTGGCAAAGGAGTTTCACTCATCAATAACTTCTAATATTTATCTGCAGCATTGCATATCTATTTGATTAATCAAATAGAGGAAAATCCCCAGCAGGAGTAATTCTAATACAATGGATCCACCATGTCCACTTTCTTCCAATAGCTTATTTTGTATGATAGGCAGAAATGAAAATGCACGGAGAATGAAAATGAGTATCAGTAGAAGAGAATATTTCTGGCTCAAAGTTGAACCTTGAGGTCCTTGATGCTCCCTGAGCTTGGTTGATTTCTTTCAGAAGTTTTAGGTGACATCATCACTGCCAGCCGATTAAATTAGTATCTTCTAGGAAGAGGAAAGTTTCAAACGAAATAGGCTGATTTCATGGGAGAGTTGAAACAAAATGGAAGGAGGGGCACAATCTGGAGGCAAGATCAGGCACCGGATAAGGTCAGAGCCAATGATTAAATCAGTTAAAACACAATAACAAGGAGATATTTATATTTATCTCCTTTTTATAGTGTTTTAACTGATTTCATCATTCGCCCCAAAGAAGAGGGAGTCAAACTATTCTCCAAAGCACCTGCAGGCAGGACAAGAAGCAATGGGTGGAAACTAATCAAGGAGAGAAGCAACCTAGAACTAAGGAGAAATTTCCTGACAGTGAGAACAATTAATCAGTGGAACCACTTTCCTCCAGAAGTTGTGGGTGTGCCATTACTGAAAGTGTTTAAGAAGGAACTGGACAGCCATTTGTCTGAAATGGTATAGGGCCGTGATGGCGAACCTATGGCACGCGTGCCACAGGTGGCACATGGAGCCATGTCACCTGGCACGCCAGCTCAGCCTCACTAGGAGTCTCTGGAGGCTGGGGACAACAAAAAATGTCACTTCCTGTCCAACCGGAAGTTGGGAAACGAGCCATTTCGGGCCTCTGAGGGGATGGGGAAGGCTGTTTTTGCCCTCCCCAGATGCATAGAGAGGATCTGGAGCCAGGTGAGAAAGAAAAACGGGCCCACCGGGCCACTGTGTGACAGGAGCGGGGGCGGGGAGGAGGGGGTCATGCATGTATGCACAGGGTGGGATGCATAGAATTATGGTTGTGGGCACGTGCACGCTCGTGAACCTCCCCCGCCCCCCCTTCCTGGCATGCAATGGCAAAAAGGTTAGCCATCACTGGTATAGGATATTGCTTGAGCAGGGGGTTGGACTAGAAGACCTCCAAGGTCCCTCCCAATTCTATTATTTTATTCTGAGATGTGTAATCATGGACTAACCACTGGAATACTTGTAAAAACAAACTTAAACCACTGGATTTCAAGGTCATCCTCCAGAAGTTCCGCAAAATTTTACAGCCCGAGTTAACATTGCTCTCATTAAAATTTCATTTTGAGAATTAATTGTTCTTTAGTTCAATATAATTGGAATTGAAATTAACGCACATTAAGTTGATTAAGCGTAACTACCATAGCATATCATTTCTCCCTTTTGACAAATTAACCATTAATCTTGGGCGATAAGGTGCAGGGCAACCTTTTTTGGAGGAGTGGAGGAAAGATATGGACATGTATCTGTGACACAGCAGGTCCATAGATTGGGAAAGGGTCGTCAAGAAGGAGTCCGAATGAAAGCATCTCAAAGATCTGTCTAACCTCTTCTTGACCACAAAAGTGAATGAAGCTTATCATGTTCCTAGGCTGCTGTTTTTATGAGCCACAGTGGCGCAGTGGTTAGAGTGCAGTACTGCAGGCTATTTCTGCTGCCTGTCGGCTGCCTGAAATTTGGCAGTTCAAATCTCACCAGGCTCAAGGTTGACGCAGCCTTCCATCCTTCTGAGGTCGATAAACTGCTTAGAGAGGGCTGTGAAGCACTATGAAGTGGTATATAAATCCAAGTGCTATTGCTATCCTTCCTTCCTTCCTTCCTTCCTTCCTTCCTTCCTTCCTTCCTTCCTTCCTGTCTTATTCCCTTTCTCATTTTTCTTCCTGGTGGTGCAGTGGTTAGAATGCAGTATTGCAGGCTAACTCTGCCTACTGCCATCAGTTCGATCCTGACCAGCTCAAGGTTGACTCATCCTTCCATCCTTCCAAAGTGGGTAAAATGAGAACCCCAAATTGTTGGGGGCAATATGCTGACTCTGTAAACCGCTTAGAGAGGGCTGTAAAGTACTGTGAAGCAGTATATAAGTCTAAGTGTTATTGTTATTATTATTATTATTATTACATTCATTATGGCTGCCCGCTCTAGAAGAACCTCTAGATTTAATGTTGTCTGGTTGCTTGGTAGCAACTTTGCTGGAGATTCCAGGTCAAACTCAAACTATGGTCAAGGTGCATGAAATCCTGGAGATGAACCTTCATAGAAACATCATGTGGGAAAGAGACTCTGCTTCTATAAGTATGTCTGAATCAGAGGTGAAATGCTGCCGGCTTGGGCTGGTTCTCCCGAACTGGTAGTAAAAAATGCTACCAGTTCGGGTGAAGATCAGCTGCGACGCGCAATTTATATTAGCTAAAATCAGTGGATTTCTTGCTTTCTAGCTAATCTAACGTGTGGCACAGCGGATTCCCCCCCCCTCGCTGTTCTACGTACCTTTGTAGACTTGGAAGGCTTCAAAATGTTATTTTAGTGCTGCGCAGACGCGACTCAGGCAAAGTGTGTGCTCGGTAGCAGACTTCAAAGGATTACGCTGCTGGTCTGAATCTATCCTAAAGCATGGAACTCAGTCTTGGATATGCTGCTTGAGGTGAAGTCCGACCATTACAGAATGAAATGGAAGCCTTGTTCCTGTGATTGGAGAACTTCATTTTGTGGGTGCATCTGAATTTTGGGTTTTGTTTTAGCAGTCACTAAATCAAATAAGCTTACTTAAATGCAATTGGACTGAGCAGAAATCCGTCTTAGAAAGTCAAAATGTGATTTGAAGCATGACCGGTTGCCTCATTCTTAAAGCAGCTTCTTTTTTTCTTGGCTCACACTTGCTTTCCACAGATGATATGTCATTCTGGCAAAACTGTATTTGGCTTAAAGTATTCCAACCCACTTCTCTAATTTAACAAGTTTCATTTGCTCTCCTCTCCTCTCCTCTCCTCTCCTCTCCTCTCCTCTCCTCTCCTCCCCTCCCCTCCCCTCCCCTCCCCTTCACTCCACTCCACTCCACTCCACTCCACTCCCCCCTCCCATTTTATTTTATTTTATTTTATTTTATTTTATTTTATTTTATTTTATTTTATTTTATTTTATTTTATTTTATTTTATTTTATTATTTTATTCTATTCTATTCTATTCTATTTTATTTTATTTATTTTATTATTTTACTTTACTTTACTTTACTTTACTTTACTTTACTTTACTTTACTTTACTTTACTTTACTTTACTTACTTTACTTTTATTTTATTTTATTTTATTTTATTTTATTTTATTTTATTTTATTTTATTTTATTTTATTTTATTTTATTTTATTTTATTTTATTTTATTTTATTTTATTATTTTATTTTATTTTATTTTATTTTATTTTATTTTATTTTATTTTATTTTATTTTATTTTATTTTATTTTATTTTATTTTATTTATCCCCTCTCCCTCCCCCAAATCTTGGAAAACTGCTATCATTTCACCCCTAGTCTTTTTAACCAGACCAGACATATCCTGTCAGAGCTGAAGAAGCTTCTTGGACGAGAAGCGAAACGTCTTCAAAAGAAAAAGAAAAAAACCCAAGAAAGTCTAGTTGCCTCCTGAAAAAAGCACCTTTGGGACAACAATAACCTGGATGACCGAGAATCTCTACAGACTTTTACACCAGACATCCCCAATTCCAGCAACCATTCTTTATAAGTTTTAGCATCCAGCTCCCTGGTCATCTTTGTGACTCGTTTTTGCACTCTTTCCAGAAGCTCTACATCTTTTTTTTTTTATTATTATAATATGGGGACCAGAACTGGATGCTGTATTCTAAGTGTGGTCTTACTTTAAGACTTGTAGGCTTCAACTCCCAGAATTCTGGGGAATTCTGAGAATTGAAGTCTATAGGTCTGAAAGTTGCCATAGTTGGACACCCTTAGTCTAGATTCTCCTTTAACACAGCAAGACTCCGGGCAGGTCTACAAAGGTTATATATATATATATATATATATATATATATATATATATATATATATATATATATATATATATATATATATATAATAGAATATATATATATTCTATTATATAATATTTAAATAATAATATTATATTTAAAGGTTAAATATATATATATGTTCTATTAATTATATAATTAGCGCAGAGGACGGCTTCTCCCCAGAAGGCTCTGCTTAACTGAGCGTCCGCTATTAAACAGTTCATTGTAGTTTGCAACAAGCCGTTACGTTGTTCAATGACGCCATTTTGAAAGGTGGAAAGAGCTGCCGTTTTGTGGTGCCTTACGCCCTTGCTTTCAATCCAATTTGGGAATTTGGTGGACATAAATTCCGCACCACGGTCAGTCTGCAATTCAGCAACGTTTACTTTATGTTGAGTTTTGACTAAATTATAGAAGCTTTTGAATTTCTCGAAGGCTTCGGCTTTGTTTCTCATTGTATAAACGTCTTATATTATATATAAGTCATCTTAATCACACAGCTGACTTAAGGCGGAACTAGAATTCACGATCTCCTGGTGATTGCCCAGGACTTTTATGCTTAAGGCAGGACTAGAATTCTCCGTCTCCTGTTGATTAGCCCAAAGTCACCCAGCTGGCTTTCATGCCTAAAGTGGGACTAGAACTCCCAGTCCCCTGGTGATTGGCCCAAACTCACCCAGCTGATTTTTATGCTTAAGGTGAGACTTATATAATATATTATATAATATAATATATATATATAAGTCATCGACAATCGTTAGGAAGAAATGCTTCCTGCCCAAAGAGGCCAAAAAAGGGCCAACTATGTCCATATGGACCAGCTGAAACATGCTGTTGGCACAGCGTTTCACAATTTTGGGCCTATTTGCTTCCTTACTTTTAGCTTCTCTGCAGATAGCAGTCTAGGTGTGCTTTACATTTTTTAAGGCCCAAACCCTCAGTAAATAGGGGCATCTTGTCAATTACCTGGAAACTGAAGTATCCTAGCTTTCTGTGTAAGATATGAACGCACTTACTATGAAGTGGCTTTCCCTTAGAGGGTGCTTTGTCACTGACCTTTTTGTTACCTTGAGATGTTTGAGATTCAATAACATTTTGGGTAGTCATTTCATCTATCTGCGCTCTGGCTTCCTTCTGCCCGTTGCTCCACTGCTCTAGAGCCTTGGGCTTAACAAGTGGGATTAGATATGGCAAATCATTAACCAGTTTATATATATATATCAGAACCGAGGCCTAGCCAATGCTTCTGTATTCCTGAAGGTTGTTTCACATTTGCTCTGCATCCTCGCCTCCTCCGAGACAGAAGCCAAACTCTTGCGAAGAGCATAAATTTTGGATGATGCCTTGTCCGTCAACGTCTTGCAGATCTACCATAACATGAAATTTTAAATTGGCCGGGGACTTTTAGAAATGTGTTTAACAAACCTTGCTGAATGTTTGGGCATGCCTGGCCTGATTTGAGGAAATTGCAACACTCGATGGAAGCAGGCAGCCCTGATTATTTCAGTACAACTCATCGGATGCAAAGCATGTACCGAGTTTTATCTCTACCACTTAAGGCCCGGCAATCACGGCTGCTTCACGCTTAGAGGCATAAGCGCAGAGAACAAAACAATGTCCCTGCAACGAACACTAAGACCGGCGGTGAGAGAGGTGTGAAGGTAATGGTGGAAAAGCAAATCCCGTCTCAAGAGCATAGAAAACTACACTGACTCTTTTATTTAGAGAGTAGGATAGGCATCAATTTGAACCTCAAACAAGAAAGGTGCCTTGGGGCAAGCTGGGATGGACACTCTGCACCTGACAGCACCATCTTGAAGAAGTAGGATTGTTTGGCCTTGCAAGATCACCATGAGAGCTAGTTTGGTCCAGTGGTTAAGGAATCAGGTTAGAAAGCAAGAGGCCATGAATTCAAGTTCCGCTGTAGTCATGATAGCTGGTTGGGTGACTTTGAACTAATCAACAGGAGACTGGGAGTTCTAGTCCCACCTTAAGCATTAAAGCCGGCTGGGTCACTTTGGGCTCATCAACAGGAGAAAGAGAATTCTAGTCCCGCCTTAAGCATAAAAGTCAGCTGGGTGATTTTGGACCAATCACTCTCTCTCTCAGTCCAACCCACCTCACAAAGTTATTTTTTTTTTTAAAAAAAATGATCTTTATTAGTTATTTACAAATAAAAAAACATATACTATAATTATCAAATCAATATAAGTTATATATGTATAGACAACACAACACATAAAGACAATTACAAGGAAGGACTAACCGGGAATCTTAACGATCCCCCAGATATCTATTCATAGTTACATCCCGGTAAATCTTTTTGTTCAGATAACATTGACTGTTTGAAATACCAAACGCTATCTAATTATAAACAGAATGCGGTCGCGCAGGTGGTTATGGGCGCAACCCGTTCTGCCCATGTGACATACCTCTTGCGCGAGCTGCACTGGCTCCCAGTGGTCTTCCGGGTGCGATTCAAGGTGCTGGTTACCATCAGCACCTTGGCACCTTAAACCGCTCCATGGCATAGGACCTGGAAACCTTCGAGACCAACTTCTGCCACCAGTAGCCTCCCACCGGCCAGTCCGCTCCCACAGAGAGGGTCTCCTCAGGGTGCCATCGGCCAAGTTATGTTGGCTGGCGACACCCAGGGGGAGGGCCTTCTCTGTGGGAGCCCCAGCCCTGTGGAATGAACTGCCCCCGGAAATACGTAAGATCTCCGACCTCCGGGTATTTCGCTGTGCCCTCAAAACCTTGTTGTTCCACCAGGCCGGGCTATCAATGTAAAGATTTTAAATTAGGTGTTTTATTCTTTTGTGGAATAGTGGAATTTGGAAATATTGTAGTGACATTCATTGGAAATGGGTATATAAGTACTTCCTTGCATGCAATATTATGCAATAATATGCGCCAACTCAGGAAGCACAGGCTGCCCAAGGAACTGCTGATCCAGTTGTACAGAGGAATTATTGAATCTGTCATCTGCATCTCCATAACTCGGCCGAAGAGGTTGTAGAAAAAAAAAAAAGCCTTTAAAAGCCTCTGGCGATCCCAGTTTAGTTGCCTGATCGTCAGAGGCTTCTGAAAGCATTTTTTTTCCTGCAACCTCTTAAGGTTGTAGAAAAAATGCTTTTAAAAGTTAAAAAAAAAAAAAAGTTGGCCATGCCCACAAAATAAGCCACGGCCACAGAACTGGTAGTAAAAGTTTTTAGAACCCACCCCTGCTACCTATCTATCTACTATATCTATCTACTATATCTATCTACTATATCTATCTACTATATCTATCTACCTATCTACCTATCCACCTATCTACCTATCATCTATTTATTTATATTTTTGTCATGTTTATGTAGTGTGTGTTGGAGGTGGTGACCCTTTGAGAGCTGTACGCATTGAAATTTCATTTTAACATATGCCGATTAGTGTACATTTATTTATTTATTTATTTATTTATTTATTTATTTATTTATTTATTTATTTATTTTTTTTATACCGCCCTTCTCCTGAAGGACTCAGGGCGGTGAACAGTCAAAATAAACATATATATATATATATAATATGAATTATACATATATATTTAAAGTGACAATAAAGTTATTCTAAGTTCTAAGTTTCTCAGCACGTAGAAAATCCGTAAAAGTCATCCCTTTGGTAGACTTGCAGGCAGTGGTTAATCAGTAGAATTAATTCAATGTTTTCAGCCTTTGGAGTTTCATATTCACGGCTCCCTCTCTTGAGTGCTTGCCTAAGCAGAAAAGTGGGCTATATGTCGAACAACAATCGCAATCAAATAAATAAGCAAATGTTCATCGTTCTTCATATTGGTGAATATCTACTCCGAGTAGAAGCCATCGCCATGGAGTCAGTGGTGGGTTGCTCCCGGTTCAGTCCGGTTCTATAGAACCGGTAGTAAAACCGGCGGGAGGCTCCGCCCACCCGCCACGACGTCGTCATGGGTGATCTGCGCATGTGCAGAAGCTTCCTGCTGTGAATCGGTAGTAAAGTTAAGTGGAACCCACCCCTGCATGGAGTTTCTTCTGAACGCCAGAAGCGTCCTCATGTATTCCAAATTGAGAGGGTCAGTTTGCACATTATGGGCACTACAAAATGCTTGTTTTGATGCGCTATAATTAATCTGACAGACAGTAGAATTCCCACTTCCGCAGTGGGAGTTTTGTTCTTTCTTACAGTTTATTATCTCTCAGTGCATTATTTCTGTGTATAAAACCAAAGCTGCTTTTATGGCTTCTCAAGTGATCCCTACACCCCAAATCCTCTCAGTCTCTTAACTGCTTTTTGGGGTTAACTGTGGTGCTCTCTGAGCTTGGTGTTTTCTTGCAGATGTTTATATTACCCATTACTAGGTGACATCATCGTGGGATCAGTTGACGTGACCTAGTTTGGGTAATAAAAGCTCTGCAAGAAAATCACCAAGCTCAGAGAGCACCAAGGACCCCACAGGTCAACTCTGAGCTACAAATACCCTCTTCTATGCATTAAGTACAGCAGAGAATCACTTGTCTGGTTCTTTGTTTCAGCAGTGGCTGTTCCCCTTTTCTTCTTCCTTTTGTCCCTCTGTTTGACTTTGGACCTTGTTCTTCCATCTCCTAATCCAGGTGTCAGCAACCTGCAGCTCTGGAGCCACATGCGGCTCTTTGGGCCCTCTGTTGTGGCTCCCTGTTCGGGTGATCCCACCACTGGCTGGCCTTGCCCCTCACCCTCCCCTCCCAGTCACTCCTCGCCTGGCCTGAGATAGTAAGGGTGACGGTGGGGGATGGAGAAGGGGCTATGGCAGAGACCGAGAGATATAGAGAGAGGGAGAGAGAGAGAGAGAGAGAGAGAGAGAGAGAGAGAGAGAGAGAGAGAGAGAGAGAGATAGATAGATACAGGGAGAGAGGGAGAGTTGGGGGAGAGAGGGACGGAGGGGAGAGAGAGAGATGTCAAAAGGATTTTGTGGTTCCTGGTGTTTTTTAACAACTGGTTCTCTGCCCTAATGACCAGCTGGGTAGGCGTGGCTAGGGGGTGGTCATGTGACTGGTGGAAGTGAGTGACATTGAGTTGGCCACGCCCTTCCTGATTTTGTAGCTCCCGGTGTTTCCTTTTCTGTGGGAAAATGGGGTCCAAACAGCTCTTTGAGTATTTAAGGTTGCAGACCCCTGTCTTAATCAAATGTCCTCTTCAGTTCTAGAGCTGAGATCACAATTCTTTTTTCAGGCCAGTTCCACAGCAAGTTTCCATCTGATCATTAACCCGATTGCTGCAGGCCAAGCTTGCTTTAATCTGGGTTTTTCTCAAATGTATATATCTTAAGATTTCCCCACCCACCCACCCCACCCGTACTCTGCTGAAGAACCCTAACCCCACCAAGATAGGACATTCCTTCACGTATTTTGTTTTGAGAAGAATCTAGGAAGATTTATAGGCTCTCTGCCATAACATCTATCTATCTGTCTGTCTGTTTGTCTCTATATCCATCAGCCTATGTCTCTGTCCATCCGTCTCTCTCTCCATCTCTATGAATATGTCGATGTTGATGTCTCACCATCAAAGCTGACACTAGCCAGAGCATTAAAAAACTCCAAGAAGCAGTGCAAGATTGGAAGATGTTGAGAGTCCTGGCCGGTGGTGGGTTGCCCCTGGTTCGCACCGGTTCTATAGAACCGGTAATAAAACCGGCGGAAGGCTCCACCCACTGACCCCAATGTCATCAAAATGCTTCTGCACATTCGCTCTCTCTCGCGCGCAGCCCCGTTACAAACCGGTAGTAAAAGTAAGTGGAACCCACCCCTGGGTCCTGGCCCATAGAACCACCAAAAGTTGGACTTGACTGAACGGATAACATCATCATCATCATCATCATCATCATCATCATCATGTCTATGTCTATATTTATCTCTTTCCAAACACCTATCCATCCACCCATCCCTCCCTCCCTATTCTCTCTCTCCCTCTCTCCCTCTCTTTCTCTCTCTCGCTTTCCCTCTCTCTCCCCCTCCCTCTCTCTCGCTCTCCCTCTCTCATAACTATAAGTGTAGGTTTTCATGGTGTACATTTTTAAAATCAATCCGTCGACAGTACTGTGATTGCTCTAAAATACAAGTAAACATGGGCTGATGGAGCAGTCTTCCTTGAAGTTCAAATTAAGAAATACATCCAAATAATGAGAAAAAGTTAATGGGGGATGAAGCTAAGTTTGCCACTGTGACAGCAGTCTTCCACTAAACCTTACCCAAATCAAAACAAACCAAAATCCAACACCCAAATAATGAGAGAGACAATCTCTCTCTGTCTCCCTCTTTCTCTTTCTCTCTCTCTCTCTCTCTTTCTCTCTTTGTCTCTGTCTCTGTCTCTGTCTCTCTCTCTTTCTCTCTCTGTGTGTGTGTGTGAGAGAGAGAGAGAGAAAGAAGAGAAAGAGAGAGAGAGAGAGAGAGAGAGAGAGAGAGAGAGAGAGAGAGAGAGAACGGGAGTAAAATATTATTTCACTGTACATTGGCTCTGCACCCAGCTTCTTGGACATTCCTTGCTTCATTTACATGCATAAGTGGCACCAATTTGGAGTGGTGGTTAAACATCAGGCTAGAAATTGGGAGACTGTGAGTTCTAGTTCCACCTTAGACATGAAGTCTGCTAAGTGACTTTGGACCAGTCCTAGGTGTCTCATCCAGGGAAGAGACAATGGCAAACCAGTTCTGAAAAATCTTGCCAAGAAAACTGCAGGAACCAGTTCAGGCAGGAGTCAACACTTACCCAAAAGTGCACAGTCACTCTCTCTGAAAGTCAAAACAGTGGAACGACTTCCCTCCAGATGTTGTGAATGCTCCAACACTGGAAATTTTTAAGAAGAGATTGGACAACCATTTGTCTGAAATGGTTTCCTGCCTGAGCAGAGGCCTGGACTAGGAGACCTCTAAGGTACCTTTATTTATTTTTATTTATTTCTTTATTTGCACGTATTTCAACTCTGTTATTCTGTTCTGGATGTTGCACCTCTTCTCTTGTTCATCTGCTGTCCTCTCTTCTCATGGACTTTCCCCCAGTTTGGGCAAGTAAGTAAGTAACACATCCCATTTAGACTCCAGCTGCAACAAAATGCACAATTCTACTAACCCCGCCCCCCCCCCCCAAAAAAAAACAAACTGGCTTAAATGCAGGGTTGAAATGCAGCAGGTTCTGACAGGTTCTGGAGAACCGGTAGCGGAAATTTTGAGTAGTTCAGAGAACCGACAAATACCACCTCTGGCTGGCCCCAGAGTGGGGTGGGAATGGAGATTTTGCAATATCCTTCTCCCAGGAGTGGGGAGGGAATGGGGATTTTGCAGTATCCTTCCCCTGGAGTGGGGTGGGAATGGAGATTTTGCAGTATCCTTCCCTTGCGACACCCACCAAGCCACACCACACCCACGAAGCCATGCCCACAGAACCAGTAGTAAAAAAATTTGAAACCCACCACTGCTTAAATGATATGATTTCTTTAATAAACAGGACTGGTTTTGCTGAAAGGAAAAGGAAGGGAAAGGAAAGGAAAGGAAGGGAAAGGAAAGGGAAAGGGAAGGGAAGGGAAGGGAAGGAAAGGAGAAAGGAGAGGAGGGGACGGGAGGGAAAGGAAAGGAAAGAAGGAAAGGAAAGGAAAGGAAAGGAAAGGAAAGGAAAGGAAAGGAAAGGAAAGGAAAGGAAAGGAAAGGAAAGGAAAGGAAAGGAGGTGGGAGGAAGGAAGGAAGGAAAGGAGGTGGGGGAAAGGAAAGGAAAGGAAAGGAGGTGGGGGAAAGGAAAGGAAAGGAAAGGAAAGGAAAGGAAAGGAAAGGAAAGGAAAGGAAAGGAAAGGAAAGGAAAGGAAAGGAAAGGGCACTTCCTAACCAGAGAAACCACCTCATTGCTCATTCACCTCAAGGTGGAAAGTCAGATGTATTCAGAGAAGGGTCCTGTTCAAGATGTACCTCCTACCAATGGCAAGTTGATGCTACTAATCAACATGCATTACTTTAAAAAGTTACAGGAGGAGCTGTTGGACTTAATGGGAAGAATCTCCCTGAAATATGAGTGGTAATAGCTTTGTAGCAGGAAGACTGCCGTTAATATCACCCAGAGAACCGAAAAGTCTTGCAGCTTGAAATATTTACACTGTTGGGCTGAATTTTCCCCAGGGACCATTGCAAAAGGCCAAAGATATACAGCCTTACTGGCTGGTGGTTCTTTTCCATCCTTAATTGCTATGATTTGAGGTGGAACATTTGTACGTCGAGGGAATTACCGTAACTGGAAGGAAAGGAAGATGAAGATCCTGTCCTGATGGGAATTTTATTCAGCTTTTACTGAACTATATTTAGCAAGATTCTTACGCTGGGATTATGAAGGTGCTTTAAAGACTCACTCCCCATCCCTGCCCCAGCAAGTAAAATCAATGTTATCAGATTGTGATAAATGTTGCATACTTTTTGCGTGACGATTTCTGCATATTTAAACAATTGCATACGGAGATAAAGGGACTTTTTACGCGGTGGCCATGAAAGTAATCAAGGTATCAATTAGGAATTTACATGGTATAACTAATCAATCAATTTTATTAAATGAAACAGTTAATCAATTTTATTTATTGCATGAATACCTAATGGATCAATTTTATTTGTTACATGGAATGGCTAATCAATCAATTTTATTTATTGCACCAAGTAACTAATCAATCAATTTTATTTATTGCACGGAGTAACCAATGAATCAATTTTATTTATTACATGGAATGGCTAATCAATCAATTTTATTTATTGCATGGAATGGCTAATCAATCAATTTTATTTATTACATGGAATGACTAATCAATCAATTTTATTTATTGCACAGAGTAGCTAATCAATCAGTTTTATTTATTACATGGAATGGCTAACCAATTTTATTTATTGCATGAATACCTAATCAATCAATTTTATTTATTGCACAGAGTAACTAATCAATCAATTTTATTTATTACATGGAATGGCTAACCAATTTTATTTATTGCATGAATACCTAATCAATCGATTTTATTTCTTAATTGGAATGTCTAATCAATCAATTTTATTTATTGCACGGAGTAGCTAATCAATTTCATTTATTACATGGAATGGCTAACCAATCAATTTTATTTATTGCATGAATACCCAATCAATCGATTTTATTTCTTACATGGAATGTCTAATCAATCAATTTTATTTATTACGGCTTTTAGTCAGCAAACAAAACAGAAAAAGGCAAAAGAAATTAAAACAGAGATAAAACAGCTAAGCTGTTTGTATGTATGCAGCAATACATCTGCAATCTTAAATCTTCCTATGGATTGATTCCCTGCCAAAGTCTTAGCACTAGATAACAAAACTTGGCAGCGATAAAGGCTTTATCAGCAACCCGAAAATCAACACAGAAACTGTCTGATTGTCCAGGAAAGAGGAAAAAACTATATGAAATGTTGATGCGATATTGTATAAACCTGCAATTTAAGAAGTGTTATGGATTCTTCCTTTGGTGCGCCACAAGGGCAGAAACAATGAGGCACAGTGACTTTGAAATATCTATCTTTTTATTGTCTTCAAGAAGAGTATTACAGCAAGTTCTAGTGAAAGTTCAAAGGAGTAAATATAGGGTGCCGCAACTTTTGTGACAAATCGTTCTTGAAAACCTACAAAAATTGCACAGCTGGTTTAAATTATACAGCAACTCAATTTCGAGCAATGGTTGGGCAAATCTGATTTTTAACCCGAGACCAACCAGATAGCACTGTTCCAATAAATTGAGGGGCTCCTAAAAAGATGAGAGGGTCAAACGATTTTCCAAAGCACCAAAAGGCAAGATGAGAAACAAGGCCTGGAAACTCACAAAGGGGAGAATCAAGCTAGAACGAAGGAAAAATTTCCTGACAGTGAGAACAATCGATTAGTGGAACAACTTGCCTTCAAAAGTTGTGAGTGCTCCATCACTGGAGGCTTTCAAGAAGAGACTGGACAATCATTTGTCTGAAATCATATAAGGTCCCCTGCTTGAACAGTGGGTTGGATTAGAAGATCTCCGAAGTCCCTTCCAACTCTATTGTTCTACGTTCTAAGATTTATCTAAAATAATCAAAGATAAGCCACATGAAAGGAATTTTTGCATCAGGAACTTTTTCCAAGTACATTGGTATCAGAGGTGGGTTTCAGCAAGTTCTGACCAGTTCTGGAGAACCGGTAGCGGATATTTTGAGTAGTTCGGAGAACTGGTAGTAAAAATTCTGACTGGCCCCGCCCCCATCTATTCTCTGCTTCCCAAGTCCCAGCTGATCAGGAGGAAATGGGGATTTTGCAGTAACCTTTCCCTGGATTGGGGACAGAATGGAGATTTTACAGTATCCTTCCCCTGCCACATCCACCAAGCCATGCCACACCCACCAAACTACACCCACAGAACTGGTAGTAAAATTTTTTGAAACTGATTGGTATGTATTAGTGAAAACAGCCCAGTGTGTAGCTAATTGACTGCACTTTGCTTGTGTTTCATATATGTTTTAATTTTAGAGGCCATAGTAGTGCAGTGGTTAGAAGGCAGTATCGCAGGCTAATTCTGCTTACTGCCAGCAGTTCGATTCTCAATGGCTCAAGGTTGACTCAGCCTTCCATCCATGGGCTGACTCTATAAACCGTTTAGAGAGGGCTGTAAACCACTGTGAAGTTGTCAGGGTTCCAAGAAATGAGCCCAATTCAAAACAGAACTCCGAGGCAGATTCTCAAAGAAGTTTTTTTATTTTTTTTATTTTGGAGACATCATCTTGGCATCAACTGGTGGAAAGCCAACTGTGAGCTTTTCCAGGCTTTCCACTCGATAAAAGTGGACGTTTCACTTTCTCCCAAAACAATAAATCACATTATCCAATCCAGGCACTGACTGGTTACCTGGCAACTCCTTCCTCTACCTCCAGCCAGCCAGCAGTTGGAATGTCCTTGACTTGGGAATGAACTAGTATCAACTTGCAAAGCTTTCAAGTTGACATGAGTAGGAGGGAGGGAGAACTAATGGAGCTGATTGATTTCCCTAACTGAAACTACATTCCACAGATGCTTCTTACCGCCATCAGTAGGAGAGTGTTGGGTTTCACAGCCAGCCAAAGTGGTTAATTGGAGAATGTGATGGCCAGGGAGGAAGGGAGAGACAGGGTTATAGGGGAACGTAAATCTACGTGGGATTAGTTCTAACTGCATCCGAATATTGCTGAAATGGCGCTCCTAATAAATGACTTTATTTCTTTTGAAGTTTGGCTCACGGCTCATGAATTAATTAGAGCATCTTTCGGAAACTTCACAACTAGTTTGTTTTAGTTATAAACACACACACCCACCACCCACCTCAGCTCCAAGCTTCCTCAAGCCCAAAGCAAAGTAAAAGAACCCCTAATAGAACTACAGAAAAGGAAAACTCCCACAGCCAGAGCAGCTTCGGGGTTGACAGAAGATATAGATATAAATCTAAGTGCTATTGCTATTTTGTTCAGGGCAAAGTTAAAATTAAAAATAAAAAAATCCAAAAGAAGACAAAAAAAAAAAAAAAGGACAAACAACACAAAACAATCAAAACATTTTAAAAAAGGTGCATCGGAAAACCCCACACTTCATATATACACATATTATTCCCCTCTAGTTGAATACCAATTAATACATTAGTGCAACATTAGTTTCCACCCCTTGTGAAACAGGGCTCTTTAAACGGCTAAATCTATTTGCAAATGATTATTGACTTGTCTTCTATATGCTATATTAATGACAAGGGAGTTAACAGGTAGAATAATAACACTAAAACAAAACAAAATCCAAGTTCCAAAACTCTCTTGTTAACAAACTGGGACTGTAATCCACTCATAGGAAGTTAACCACGGCATCGTATCTATCCCAAACCTGTGATGGGCTTCAAATTTTTTTACTATCGGTTCTGTGGGTGTGGCTTGGTGGGTGTGGCATGGCCTGGTGGGCGTGGCAGGGGAAGGATACTGTAAAATCCCCATTCCCTCTCCACTCCAGGGGAAAGTTACTGCAAAATCCCCATTTCCTCCCAATCAGCTGGGACTTGGGAGGCAGAGAATAGAAGGGGGCGGGGCCAGTCAGAATTTTTACTTCCGGTTCTCCGAACTACTCAAAATATCCGCTACCGGTTCTCCAGAACTGGTCAGAACCTGCTGAAACCCACCTCTGTCCCAAACCATCCCTAAAGTTATAAATGATTCGTCCTGGATCAAATATCCACGTTTGCTTCTTAATGCCATCTCTTTTCAAATTGCACTTTGGTGTTTCCATTGCTCAAGAGCTATTTTGGGTTCGTGATGGTGGGTTCCATTCTGTTCTGTCCCCAACTCCATGCACACACACCAACAGACGTTCAAGAGTTAAAGACCAAACCAGCCGGCAAAATCCTTTTCCTTATGATAACGGAACTTGGCAACAACCTAGTGGCTGCCTGCCAAGAGTTTATTATTTACAAAGGGGAGAGATAACTTCTCCCCACTTCTGGTACATCAAAAGAAACAGCTCAATAATTACAATCAAGTCCAGAGATAATCCAGTCTTAAAGCAAAAGTCCGGCAATGGAAAATGGCGTGGAAGCTTTCAGCTTTGTTCGTCACAAGGTTTGACTGGCCACCACGCTCCCTTTTATACCCTGTGGGGTGTGGTCCAGTGACTCAGCCTAATCTCGGGCACGCCCTTTCTTCTGTTGCTTGCACTTATCTCTGCGACACTGGCGTGGGTCCAGCCAAGACTCATTACCCTCATCACTGTCCATCTGTGGCTGCGTGGACGTGCTTGGCCCTGGCCCTATCTCTTGCCCTTCGGCGGACACCAAAGGCATTGCCAGAGAGGAGGGTCCTGGAGAGGGAGGCCTTGCCAACTCCTCTCCTTCACTCTTGGAGTCCTTTCCTGATGATGACACAGGCTCCGGTAACGGAGCCACAACACATTCAGTAGTGGGATTCAAATCCCATTGCTATTGGTTCGCTTGTGGGTGTGATGCTTCTGTGCATGCACAGAGATGTCCAGGTGGGTGGGGGTGGAGCCTCTCGCCGCCGCTACCTGTTCGCCTGATCCAGGGTGAACCGGTAGCAACCCACCACTGTTTCCATTTCTAGGACTGGAGGTCTTTACTGAGAGTCAGATCATGGGATAAAGAAAGTACATGGCAGATATATAGTTGGGAGAGAGAGGATTGGCTGGGTATTTTGTCCTGGAAAAGCTGAGACCAGCAAGAACGGTGGTAGCCAAGGAAGCATTTCTACATTAGCAAATGTCAGCCAGTCCCTTAGTAGAGATAAAACACAGAGAAAAGGAAAGCCAAGATTGGCCCAAGTAGAGCCAGAGATGCCATAAATGCTGGGGAGCTGCCGCTGGCAGACCGTGAAATGCTATTGCACGCTTGTCGTGTAGCTGAAGGTCATGGCAGCCACTGTTCTCCTCTGTGTGCATGAAATTAGGGGTCTCGTGAAGCCCTTCCCGTTGTTGAGTTGAATGGGGGTTGAGTACAAATTGAAGTGTGTGTGTGAGAGAGAGGGGGGGGAAGGAGAGGGAGAGGGAGAAGGAGGGAGAGAGAGAAAGAGAGAGAGTAGAGAGAGAGACCATAGAGAGAGAATAGCTTAGAATGGCTTAGGCCCGGGGTACTTGTAGGACCTTCTCCAGCCGCTCTCCCACCGTCCTGTGCGCTCTCACAGAGTTGGCCTCCTCAGGGTGCCGTTGGCCAAACAATGTCGGCTGACGGCCCCCAGGAGGAGAGCGTTCTCTGTGGGAGCCCCGACCTTCTGGAATGGATTGCCGACCGAGCTCAGGACAGTTCCCCAACCTTCTTTCCTTCTGTCGCGAGCTGAAGACGTGGCTCTTCCGTCAACTCAACTGATCCGTTTGGGGGTACACTGTCATAATTTTAAACTGTTTTAATAGGGTTGCTGATTTTAATTTTATTTCATTGTGATTTGTATTGGAATTTGTCATTTTGTAAGCCGCCTTGAGTCCCCAGGGAGAAAGGCGGCATATAAATTGCAACAATCAATCAATCAATCAATCAATCAATAAATAGAGAGAGATGGATGGATGGATGGATGGAAAGAGTCAGGTAAATATAGACACAGACATGATGATGATGATGATGATGATGATGATGATGATGATGATGATGATGTTATCCATTCAGTCAAGTCCAACTTTTGGTGGTTCTATGGGCCAGGACTCAGAGCATTGTGGTTAGAGCACCAGTTTCGATGGACACAGGAAACTGGAGTTCAAATCCCAGCTGGTACCTACCTTACCAGTAGGGCTCATTGAATAAAGACCCCACTAACTGTTCACCTATCTCACCTATCTGCCTATCTCAAAATTGTGATCTGAAAAATGGTTGCAGGAATTGGGTATGTCTAGTTTAATGAAAAGAAGGCTTACGGGATGACACGATAGCAGTCTTCCAATATTAGAGGGGCTACCACAAAGAAGAGGGGATCAATTTTCCAAAGCGCCAGAAGGCAGGACAAGAAGCAATGGATGGAAACTAATCAAGGAGAGAAGCAACTAGGAATTAAGGAGAAACTTCTTAACAGTGGGAACAATCAACCAGTGGAAGAACTTGGCAGTGTTCTGGCTCCGTTGCCTGAGCCTGGGCTATCAACAGATGCAGACTCTGAGAGTGAGGGAGAAGAGTTGGCAAGGCTTCCCTCTCCAGGACCCTCCTCTCTGGCAATGCCTCCGGAGGACACCGAAGGCCAAACGATAGGCTCAGAGCCAAGCACGTCCCCACAGCCACAGGTGGACAGCAACGAGGAAGATAAGTGTTGGCTGGACCCTCGGCAGAGGTACAGGGAGAAGCGTGCGCAGCAGAGGGGAAGGCATGCCAGAGATTAGCTGAGTCACTGGACCACACCCCACAGGGTATAAATGTGGGTGTGGTGGCCGGTTCAATTTGTGACGAGCAAAAACTGGAAATAACCCATGATCTCTGCGTTACTGGACTTTGCCTGCTTTATCGGACTGCATTTGGATTAATCCTTGTATTGTTGAAACTCTGCCTGTTTTATCGGAATGCTTGCAGTCTAATCTTTGTTTTGTGTGAGTAAAGTCTGAATTGGCAGCTAGCCACTGGGTTGCTGCCAGCTTTATCTTCAAAGTGTTTTGTCGTGTGGCTTATTAACTCCGGGCTGTCTATGGGGGTGCGTGTGTGGTACGGGGACAGAACAGGCTCCAGAAATTGTGGGTGCTCCAACACTGGAGATTTCTAAGAAGAGACTGGACAGCCATTTGTCTGAAATAGTATAGGCTTTCCTGCTTGAGCAGGGGGTTGGACTAGAAGACCTCCAAGGTCCCTTCTGTTATGTCCTTATAAGGACATCCGCCCTGATTGGCTGCTAGCCATCGGGCGGGAGATTTGAATCCCTGGCAAGGGGCGGTGTGTCTGCCGGGAGCGAATATAAGGAGAGCTCCGGCAGCACACCGGCAGTCTTGCTACTGTTTCTGTTCTTAATAAAGGTTACTCATGTAACGAGCTGGTCACGTCTTCCATTCCTGCGCTGATCTAACACTGGCAACGAAGGACTAGAGAGAAGAAACGAACCTCACGGCACCAAGCCAACAAGACCAAGACTCCGGCACCTGAAACTACAGTAGGCATTTCCAAAGGCATGGCATCCGCTGAAGTCACTTTGCCAGCCCTTGCTCCTTTCCGCCCAGGGAAGGACAAGTGGAAATCCTACGTAGTGAAATTCCGGCAATACCTGAGAGGCAACAACATCAGGGATGCCGATGATGACCGGAAAAAGGGCATTTTCCTGGCCAACTGCGGCTCCGAGGTCCTCGACATGGCAATCGATCTTGTAGCACCACGAGACATCGAAGAAATGCCATGGGCAGACCTGCTGCAAATCCTGGAAGACCACTATGCCCCAACAGAAACACCGGTGGCGAACCGTTTCACCTTCCATCAGAGGGACCAGATGGAAGGTGAGACTATCAAGGAATTCGTGGCCGCCCTACACCAGATCGCAGCCAGCTGTGAGTTCGACCACGTGGACAATGCCATCGCTGACCGCGTGGTTTTTGGCATGAGGGACAGAGGCCTGCAAAAGAAATTCCTGAGCAGGAAGAAACTCGTGCTCAAGGATGTGGTGGAGGAAGCCACCGCATCCGAAATCTCGGAGAAAGCAGCTGCCGCAGTAAGCAGAGCAAAGGGAATCCACAAGATTCGCTCCACAGCGCAATCATCAACAGAGGATTCCACAGCTGGATCCGAGTCGGAGGGGGAGTCCACCGTACACAATGTATCCAGACCCCCAAGGCGGGAAACCACCCAACGGAGCTACAAGGGGGAGCGCTGCGCCAGCTGAAGAGGGGACCATGCCAGGGCGACCTGCAAGTGGAGAGATGCGACCTGCCGACGCTGCAACAGAAGGGGTCACATCGCCGAAGCTTGCAGAGCCGAGGAACCAGCCCCAGAGCCCTCCAGCCACCGTCCCCGCGAGAATCGGAAGGAGTACCAGAGATCATCCAAACGGTCCTCTGGCCCTTCCAGACGCAGAGATGACGAGTTTCCCCGGAGCGGAGCGGTCCACCAGACGACCATCGCACACACGACTTCGGACAACGCCACCAAGTTCCACGTGACCATCCACGTGGAAGGAGCACCCTGCAACATGGAGGTAGACTCGGGCTCGGTCTACTCCATCATGGATTGGCAGCAGCTGAAGCGCCTGCATCCCAGCATCACCAAGCGAGAGCTGAAGCCACTACACTCCAAGCTCGTCGACTTTGGGGGAAACCCCATTGGAGTGTTAGGAAGAGCCTACATCCGAGTCACCTACAAAGAGTTCGAAGGCAAGCTCCCCATCACCGTCGTGAAGGACAGCCGACCGAACCTGCTAGGAGTGGAGTGGTTCAAGCCGCTGGGGCTTTCAATCGAAGGCATCAACCAAATTCGCAGGGACGAACTCGACAACCTCATCGAAGAGTTCAAGGAAGTCTTCGATGGTAAGCTGGGGAAATTTGTGGGGAGGCCAATCTCTTTCAATCTGGACAAGGGAATCACCCCAATTAGGCTGAAGCCCCGCCGGGTTCCATTTGCCCTGCGGCCCAAAGTAGACGAGCAGCTGGATAAGCTGATCGCCCAGGACGTCCTGGAACCGATCGATCATGCTTCATGGGAGACCCCCATTGTGACCCCACTGAAGCATGATGGGTCTGTGCGCATCTGCGCCGACTACCGTTGTACCATCAACAAGGCGTTGGCACAGAGCGCATACCCAGTCCCAGTGGTGCAACACCTGCTGCATTCCCTGGGATCTGGATCAATTTTCGCGAAACTGGACCTGGCCCAGCCTTACCAGCAACTGCCAGTAGACGAAAAAACGGCGGAGGCTCAAACAATTGTCACGCACAGGGGGGCATTCAAATGTAACCGCCTCCAATTTGGAGTCAGCGCTGCCCCCGGCATCTTCCAATCCATGATGGAACGCCTTCTCTAAGGCGTTCCAGGGGTGGTGCCTTACTTCGACGATGTGCTCATCTCCAGTGACTCAAGAACTCAACTCCTTGAAAGGCTCAGGCTTGTCCTGCAGCGATTCAAGGCCAAGGGCTTGAGGGTCAGGCGGGACAAGTGCATCATAGGAGTACAGGAAGTCGAGTTCCTGGGCTACCTCATTGATAGCACAGGCATCCACCCCACCAAATCAAAAGTGGAAGCAATCCATGAAGCTCCAAGCCCAAAAAACAAAACGGAGCTTCAGGCTTTCCTTGGGTTGCTCAACTTCTACACCATTTTCTTAAAACAGAAAGCCACAGTTGCTGAGCCGCTCCACCGCCTGCTGGGGAAATCGGCTTCCTGGAAGTGGGGCCAGGAAGAGGAAGCAGCGTTCCGGGCCATCAAAGGACTATTGACGTCCAAAAGCGTCCTCATCCAATACAGCAAGACGCTGCCCATCAAGCTGACTTGTGATGCGTCTCCATACGGGGTGGGGGCAGTCCTCAGCCATGAACTGCCCAACGGCACGGAAGCCCCAATTGCCTACTTCTCGAAGACAATGTCCGGCGCGGAGCGCAACTACAGCCAGCTGGACAAAGAAGCCCTGGCCATCGTGGCTGGAGTGAAGCGCTTCCACGAATACCTCTACGGAAGACGCTTCACCATAGTCACCGACCACAAGCCACTCCTGGGACTCCTCGCAGGCGACCAACCCACCCCTACCTTCATGTCCCCACGGATGACGAGATGGGCCATCTTTGTAGCCGGCTACTCCTATAGGCTCGTGCACCAGCCAGGCACAGCCATAGGAAACGCCGACGCGCTCAGCAGATGCCCGTCAAAGAATCCAGTCGGGACAAAGACAATAAAAAGAAAACTTATTTCCTTAGGCATAAAATCAGGGACTCCCTAATACAAACATGGGTGGGGATCAGGCAGAGATATTATACCAAGGTCCCAATTTGGCTTTCCACGGTAGAGGCAATGATTTACCCCAATAGGTGGGGAATGGAGAAACTGTACAGATACAAAGACATTGTCGATGGAGGGGGAAACATTAAATCAAATGAAGTTCTGAGAGATCAAGGTATAACCTTAGACTGGTGGACCTACCTACAAATAAAATCAAGATACCAGAAAGATAAAGATGAGTATGGCTTAGAATTAGGATATAATGGATTAGACAAAATTTTGATGGGACAAGGGAATAAAGCGTTGGCCAAGCTGTATAACTATCTATCGGATGAAGATAGAGATGAGGATATAATTAGAAACCAATTGAGAGCATGGGAGAGAAATATTGGACACAGTTTGGACCTTAATGAATGGGAAGAAGCCTGGAACAAAAATTATAAATTAACTAGAGCAGCCACGTATAAGGAAAACCATTACAAAATGCTTCACAGGTGGTATTTAGCACCTGCAAGATTAGCAAAGATGTTCCCCAATGCACAGCCAAATTGTTGGAAATGTGGCCATGGTCATGGCACCTTCTTTCATATGTGGTGGACATGCCCCGAAGCAAAAAGGTATTGGAGCAAAATCCGAAGATGGTTGAAAGATATACTCAAAGAAGAAATTGATTTGAATCCAGAAATATTTCTCCTGGGAATGGCAAAGAAAGGGCATGGAAAGGAAAAGGTCCATCTCCTAATACACATAGCTACAGCTGCCAGATTAGCATACGCTCAATATTGGAAAAAGAAAGACCTACCACCAGATGACCTTATAATTAATAAAATATTAGAGTGTGCAGAGATAAGTAAATTAACACACGAGATAAATGATGACGAAAACTCTGATTATGATACTGTGTGGGGAAGATGGTACGAATGGATAAATGATAGAATTAAGAAAGGAATAAACGGTGCAGAGATTAATTTGAAATGTGCAGTATAAATGACACCAGATACTTACTTATGTATATATGTAAAAACACTGAGAATCCGATGTTAAATAGAATCGTGACTATATTTTATTTGTGTAAAAAAAAAAACCAATAAAAATTGTATTAAAAAAAAAAGAAAGAATCCAGTCGAAGACCCAGCCCCCATGCTCCATCTACTCCATATAGATGACGACGCCAGCTGTCCTGTGTCATCCGCAGATGTGGCCGTCCACACCCAAAAGGACCCCACACTCCGCCAAGTGAAGTCCTGGATCCTCAGAGGGTGGCCATCGGAAAAGCCAGAGGAGAAATTCAGCCCGTTCGCCAGGAAACAGAAGGAGCTGTCCACCATAAAAGGCTGTCTGCTATGGGGAGACAGGGTGCTGATCCCAAGCACTCTGCAACGGCGGACGCTAGAAACGCTGCACAAAGGGCATCCGGGCATCGTCCGCATGAAGGCCCTGGCACGGAGTTACGTCTGGTGGCCCTCTATGGACAAAGACATTGAGCAATGGGTCTCCAGATGCGACCCGTGCCAAGAAGTTCGCCCAGCGCCGCCGCAATCCGAAGTCGCAAAGTGGGAGACCCCCAGCAACCCCTGGTCGAGGATACACATCGACTTTGCGGGCCCGATGAAAGGGCAACACCTCCTCATCGTGGTAGATGCCTTCTCCAAGTGGCTCGAGGTGGTGCCCATGGCATCTACCACAACTGAAGCGACGATCCGAGCCCTGCGCCGTCTGTTCGCCACACATGGACTACCGGACGTGCTGGTCTCGGACAACGGCCCCCAGCTCACATCCCTGACCATGGAGTCCTTCCTGGCAGGTCTGGGCATCTGCCACGCCCTGTCCGCCCCCTACAGGCTGGCCGGAAACGGACAAGCAGAACGCATGGTCAGACTGACCAAAGAAGCCCTCACCAAGATGGGCCCGGGAGACTGGCAAGAACGCATAGACAACTTCCTCCTCACCCAGCACATCACGCCACATGCCACCACCCACAAGAGCCCGGCTGAACTGCTGATGGGCAGAAGGTTGAGGTCACCCTTGGACCGGCTGCACACCCAATACAGCCCGGAAGTGACTGCAACCGCCAGCCGCCCGCTTTGCGCCTTCAGCAACGGAGATTCAGTTTTCGCGCTGAATTTCAACGGCTCTCCCAAGTGGCTGAAGGGGAAGATTGCCAGCACAACCGGCCCCAAATCCTACACCGTCGAGTTGGAAGATGGACAGGTCTGTAGACGGCACATCGACCAACTCCGAAAAAGGTGGGGGGGGGCACACGAAAACCAGCCGGACGAGGGAGGCCTACAACACCCCAACGAGGCAGGCCTCCAACACCCCGGCGAGGTAGACCTACCACACCCAGAGGAGGTAGGCCTACAACACCCCGGCGAGGTAGGCCTACGACACCCCTGCGAGGCAGAACAGCGCCATCCCGACGAGGTCGGCCCAGCCCACTACCAGGTACTGTCACGTCGGCAGTCCAGCGAGGTAGACCGGGGCCAACCGCACGGGGGATGGCAACACCAACCCAGCCAGGTGGGCACCTGGCACAACAGGTCCAGGGAACACCAACCCAGCCTGCAAGTAGACCGGGACCTGCCCAGAGGAGGAGCAGCGCACCCAACCAGTGACGGCAGCCATCACCAGCCCAGCCAGGGAGACCGCAGTTCCAGGCGAGTAGACCGGGACCCAGCCAAGACGGGCACCCCACTACCCATGGGCGAGGGTGGCACACGACTCCTCGGTGAGAGGGACCCCCGCCCATTGCAGAAGACAACCTGGAAACAACAACCCAACCAGGAGGACCCCAGGCACCACCTGACGGTAGACCAGGGTCTAGGGGGAAGGGAAAGCCGACAACAACCCGGCGAGGAAGACCTACACCACCCCGGCAGGGGAGACCTCCGCCGCCCCGCAGAGGTAGCCCCGCAACAACATCCCAACCAGGTCGACCACCACCAACCAGACGGGGGAGACCTACGCCAGCCCAACCTAGGGGACCAACGCCACCCCTGCGAGGTCGGATAGCACAACGCAAGCCAGCACCACCCGCAGACGGCAGACCGGGCCCGAGGGCACCAAACGGAACCACCACCCGAACGGCAGCAAGCCGGACCGCGACCGAACCACAGCGCCCGGGGAACCAGGGAGGAGCAAGCAATGGACTTACCGAGGCTCAGACGCTCTTCCCGAGTCGGAACCGAGCGACCGAGACGAGGCAATAGATCCACAGGCCAGGAGGAAGACCATCAGAACCAGCCATCCAAGGTCTGCGGTCCGGCCGGAGGCACTGGGGGTGACCCCGCTCACTCGACAGCCGAACCAAGCCCGGTTCCGGAGAAGGAACCAGGAGACGAAAGAGCCCCGTCCGTCCAGGCCGGAGACAGAGAAGAAGTGGGACTGCGCAGGTCAGCTAGGGGGCCGAGGCGTCCTACGTACCTGCGCGATTACGTGACTTTTGTGGATGAGATTGACAGTTCGGACTAAAGGGGGAGGAGTGTTATGTCCTTATAAGGACATCCGCCCTGATTGGCTGCTAGCCATCGGGCGGGAGATTTGAATCCCTGGCAAGGGGCGGTGCGTCTGCCGGGAGCGAATATAAGGAGAGCTCCGGCAGCACACCGGCAGTCTTGCTACTGTTTCTGTTCTTAATAAAGGTTACTCATGTAACGAGCTGGTCACGTCTTCCATTCCTGCGCCGATCTAACACCTTCCAACTCTATTCTGTAACTGACAAAGATTCTTCAAAGGCACCACACAAGAGGGAAAAAGATGCATTGGTGGCATATTTCCAGTGGTCTTCCAGCAAGCCATGTTCTTCTCTCCTCTAATTTAGAGAAGATAAACTCACTACCAGCCATCATTCACCCAACTGGTGTACTGTATGATCTCCTTGCCAAACCTTTGTGTCTAGGTGGCATATATGTGTCACAAATACATAAATAAAACAAATAACCATGATAAACTTCCATCTGGGAGGAAGAATAAAAAAAACACCACTGCTATAAATGTCACGCTTTAAAAAGAAACAGATCCATCTTCCCAAGTTGACAGCAGTGCGTGTCTTTCCGAAGGGACGAAAATATGGAAATAAAAACAAGGTGGTGAACCAGGGATGCTTGCAGCAATCCCTTAAACTGGAAAGGTCACCCTTTGGAGATGAATAAGGTTCCAGTAGCTCAGATTAGAGGGACACGGTGGCTCAGTGGCTAAGATGCTGAGCTTGTCGATCGAAAGGTCGGCAGTTCAGCAGTTCGAATCCCTAGTGCTGTGTAACGGGGTGAGCTCCCGTGACTTGTCCCAGTTTCTGCCAACCTAGCAGTTCGAAAGCACGTAAAAAATGCCAGTAGAAAAATAGGGATCACCTTTGGTGGGAAGGGAACAGTGTTCCGTGCGTCTTTGGCGTAGAGTCATGCCGGCCACATGACCACGGAGACGTCTTCGGACAGCGCTGGCTCTTCGGTTCTGAAACAGAGATGAGCACCGCCCCCTAGAGTCGGGAACGACTAGCACATATGTGCGAGGGGAACCTTTACCTCACTAGCTCAGATTAACCTGCAAAGATGGAAGGGGTTTTTTTGGATTGCAGGTGAAAAAAAAGAGCCTAAAGAAGAAAGATTAGAAGTCTGATTGATTAAACAAATTTATGAATCAGCTATACATTATTTTCTTTGGTCTGCGTTTGCTAATTGTCTGGGCTTTTCAGACTCTTCACTCTAACCGTTTAATAATTACGCAACAATGTTGGAAAAAAAAAGATTTGGGGTGGGTATTACGATGACTAATCCTTCAAAACAGCACCCTGGGGATTCATTTTCTGCCATGAATTATATTGTCCTCCTGTTCCATTTGGTCAGGCAGGGAAGATGTAACAGAATAACAGAGTTGGAAGGGACCTTGGAGGTCTTCTAGTCCAACCCCCTGCTTAGGCAGGAAACCCGACACCACTTCAGACAAATGGTTATCCAACCTCTTCTTAAAAACTTCCAGTGTTGGAGCATTCACAACTTCTGCAGGCAAGTTGTTCCACTGATTAATTGTTCTAACTGTAGGAAATTTCTCCTTAGTTCTAAGTTGCTTCTCTCCTTGATTAGTTTCCATCCATTACTTCTTGTTCTGCCCTCAGGTGCTTTGGAGAA
Source organism: Arizona elegans (assembly GCA_022577455.1). Classification (NCBI taxonomy): domain Eukaryota; kingdom Metazoa; phylum Chordata; class Lepidosauria; order Squamata; family Colubridae; genus Arizona; species Arizona elegans. The sequence continues at coordinate 2,917,810 of JAKOOJ010000049.1, forward strand.
TAGCTTGACTCCCTCTTCTTTGTGTTTTTATGCTTTTAGCTGTACACCACCAGAGTTATCCCGAGAGTGAGATGGGTGGTGTCTAAATTTGATAAATAAATAAAATATCTGGATTGCCGACCTAAATATTGGTGGGAGAAAAAGGGAGACTGAAGTCCCAGATTTTTAGATTAACTGAAAATTAGACAGACCCAGAATCCAGATAAATTCAGATTCTAATGCTGATAGTCTGTGTATAAATAATAATTTAAAAAAATCATTTAGGCATTATGTCTAACAGCTTAACCTTCCTATACTCTCCTTATAACAAAGCTGTCTGTTCCAACAGTAAGTCATTGTATACAGAAGAGCTCACATTTTGGATGCTGATTTAGAAATACAAGCCAGGAAATGTGTTAGTTTAGGCTCCGTAGTCAGCTTTCAATTCCCAGAATCCCTAAGTTGCACTACTGAGTTAAAAATTGGAAGACAAGAGTATTATAACACAAAAATATACCGCCTCATAATATTACAATCCCATTCAGCTGGCGTTTGTTAGAAAAGATATTAGAATTTCCTGAATCGTCAGCTTAAAGATTTGATTTGATCCATCTCACTTAAGGTTGGAAGAAACCTTGTAGATCGAAAAACAACTCTGAATAATTCTACTCTAACTTCTAGGTCAGGAGTCAGCAACCTGTGGCTCTGGAGCCGCATGTGGCTCTTTCATCCCTCTGCTGCGGCTCCCTGTTGCTGGTCGGCTCCACAATTGATAGAGCTTTCGGTTAGGACAGGTGGAGGAAAAAGGATGCCTCGCTAGGAGGAGACTCTATGGTTGGGGAACAGGACTTCCGGTCAGCTTCAGAATTGAATGGGGGCTTCCAGTTAGGACCTTTGTGGCTCTTTGAGTGTTTAAGGTTGCCGACCCCTGTTCTAGGTAAAGTTATTTGAGGACAATTATCCTGTCTTCCAGAAGTCTTCTCTAGGCTACATTTCCTTAACACCTCCACAAATTCTTTATAACACTTTATAACTCTTTATCTTGTTGGTTGATTTCCTCGGGACATAGTCCACTTTTTTCAATGTTCTTTCTCACATATGTGGCCCGGCAATTAGATGTAACATTCTAGGTGTTGTCGACCAATGAAGAATAAAAAGGAATTAGGCTAATTCTGTTGAATCTGTGAGAAGTATTGATTTTTGTAATTGAATTGGGATGCTCACTTAAATTATTCAATCTGATTGGAGGCTTCCGAAAAGATGTTGGAACTGAGAAAATTGAATTGTAAAGATTTTATCCAAATCAGTTCAGAAAGTTAAAATGAACCACACTTAATCCTTAAATCAATTTAGATTGTCAAATCCAATGGAATCAATCATCAGAATCAGTCAGGAGGTTGTGGTTGCTTCATCCTTGGAGATTTTTAAGAAGAGATTGGACAGACATTTATCTGGAATTATATAGGGTCTCCTGCTCGAGCAAGAAGTTGAACTAGAAGACCTCCAAGGTTCTGTTCTGTTGTTCTGTTCCATTCCATTCTATCCCGTTCTGTCCCATCCCGTTCTATATTCTATTCTATTCTATTCCATTATCTACTCTATTCCATTTCATTCCATTCCATTCCATTCCATTCCATTCCATTCCATTCCATATTCTATTCTATTCTATTCCATTATCTACTCTATTCCATTCCATTCCATTCCATTCCATTCCATTCCATTCCATATTCTATTCTATTCTATTCTATTCTAATTCTAATTCTAATTCTAATTTCATTCCATTCCATATTTTCTATTCTACTCTACTCTACTCTACCCCACTCCACTCCACTCCACTCCACTCCACTCCATTCCATTCCATTCCATTCCATTCCATTCCATTCCATTCCATTCCATATTTTCTATTCTATTCTATTCTATTCTATTCTATTCTATTCTATTCTATTCTATTCTATTCTATTCTATTCCATTCCATTCCATTCCATTCCATTCCATTCCATTCCATTCCAGCTGCACATTCCAAGTGGTGATATTTATCACAAGCTTATTTGATACCCATTTTAATGTCCATTAATGATTATACCTTATGGTGGCCAAGAAGAATATTTTAATGTGTCCTCAGGATCAAATCACCCATTCATTTTTTGCTAATTTCATATCATCAGTGCCCTATGCACATTACTGTAATTAAGTCTTCATCTATGATAATTAGTAGCTACAACCTCTATGGCTTCTAGTATCCACTATTAGATAAAACGCTGCTTTATGTTGGGTTCAAAAGGTTTCATGCAACATCAAGCCTGTGAACCAGGGGTGAAATCCAGCAGGTTCTGACAGGTTCTGGAGAACCTGTAGCGGAAATTTTGAGTAGTTCGGAGAACCGGCAAATACCACCTCTGGCTGGCCCCAGAGCGGGGTGGGAATGGAGATTTTGCAATATCCTTCCCCCAGGACTGGGGAGGGAATGGAGATTTTGCAGTATCCTTCCTCTGGAGAGGGGTGGGAATGGAGATTTTGCAGTATCCGTCCCTGCCACGCCCAACAAGCCACGCCCAACAAGCCACACCACACCCACCAAGCCACGCCCACAGAACTGGTAGTAAAAAAAGTTGGATTTCACCACTGCTGTGAACCTGTGCAGCAAAATCCCTTCTTGATCTATGATAATATAGTTGTAAATTGTAGTGTTCAAGCCAATCAAATGAAATCACCATGTTTGATAAATCTTCGGGACCAGATTCATATCAAAACACAAAACCTTAATCCCCATATTAACAAAACATAATCTGATAGAAAAGAATATATTTGTAGCTCAGGGTACAGACATTTCATTACCCAATTAGGTAACATCATCAGTGCTAGAAGGGAGTGGTATTTATGGAGAGGAGGAGGGGAGGAAGAGGAAGAGGAAGAGGAGGAGGAGAAGGACTGTGGGGGCCTTGGTGCTCTCTGAGTTTGGTGGTTTTCTTGCAGTTTACCTAACTGGATAATGAAACATCTGTAAGAAAGTCACCAAACTCAGATAGTACCAAGGACCCCACAAAACACAGTTCCTATGTCCATGTAGCATTCTATTGCTAAAATAAATGGTTTGATGTGATGAGTTGCTTCTTACAAGAAAGCAAGAAGCTCAGTTCCCAGAAACTGCCTAGCCTTATTTTAGCTGAGTCTAACGTGTTGTGGGAACATGACCTGAAATGAATGATTTTAAATTTTCAGGAACTTGTTTTTTTTTTTTTTTTAAAGATGGTTCTCATAAAACGATCCAGCTTTCTACAACTTAGTGTATCGGAAAGAAGGCTCGATAAGAATCTTCCTGTAAATTCAAATGCAACCAAAGAAAAATTAAAATCGTTAAAGCTGGGGAAGGAGGAAACCTGCAAACTGCTACTTATAGTATCCGTAACCCCGGAAACCCATAATCTGATGGGACTATGGTAACTTTATGAACTATCCTTATCAGTTCCAACTTTTAGGATAAGACGGTATCTTCCATTCCTTGGAGAACAAAGAATTAAAACTGCAGGAGTTAAAAATAGGTGAAGCGGGATTCTTAACACGAGACAGATTCTTCCTACACTTGCAGAACAAGGCAAGTTATTATTAGATGCAGGCTTTATATTGAGTAATACTATGAATCCAACTAACCAAATTCTTCCCATGCTCTACAGTTTTGAAGATGGAAGAATGGAAACTGCAATCATTTCTGTAAAAAGTGATTTTCACTTCTGTAAAAACTGCAATCGCTTCATTCTAGAAGAATGAAAGATTTTGAGGAATATTTTTTTTTTTTTACAAAAATGCAGAATATTATATTTCCCTAAAGGGAGAAACGGAGAAACATGCTCCCACCATTCTTAATAGCCCTCAGCAGTTGTCAGCACTTAAAGAGATAAAGAGCTTATTGAGAACTAGATAGCTCTATTCAGAAGCAAATACCCTCACTCAAGATCCAACACAGGGCAAAGCCATTAAGCCACAATAGAGTCCCTTGGGAGTTGGGCAGCATAGAAATGTGACTAAATAAATAAATAAATAAATAAATAAATAAATAAATAAATAAATAGGAATTACCCTTTCAAACACAAGCCTCAGCCCTCAGAAACTTCAACCAAACTTAAACAACCACCTAGGATTTGTACTTTGCCTATAGAGCCAGTTATGACCCCTACATGACCCCTACATGATTCCATGGGAATCTGACAACAGCCAATAGAATATATGTTCTTGCACAGGAACAGGAAGCTCAAGTGCAAAGCCCAAGAGAAGGTATAATGCCTTCCCCCCTCTCAACTCCATGTGGTCGGCTGCATCAGAACCACAAACACATGGGTCTGTTCAATGGACCCTCTTTCCAATCAGCCTCCAGCCTCCATTTTGTCTCCAATGCCTTTCTCCCGGTTTGAAACTGAACCAGATGGATATTTCTTCCCACACTTCTCAAACAGGGTTTCCCAGCCTTGGCAACTTTAAGGCGGGTGGACTTCAACTCCTGGAATTCTGGGAATTGAAGTCCACCCGCCTTAAAGATGTCAGATTGGGAAACTCTGCTATAAAATAAAGTTTCTGTGCTTAGAGCTCTTTGCTCATCCCAATCCTCACCAATCACTAATAGTGATTCCCAACGGATGAGCCATGTTTACTGAATATTAAGGATAGTTCAGGGCTGCCCATAGACATTTGAGGTGTTTGAAGGACTTGCCAAGTGGACTGAAGCTCAGATGGAAGAGAAAGAATTAGAAATTGCTGTCCATCTGTTCAACCTCAACTGGTTTAAGATGCCAGCAGCTTCGTTCTCTTGTTTACTCGTCTCCTTGGCGATAATCTCAGAGGTGATAAAGAAAACCACCAACATAAAGAATTCTGTCAGGAAATTTCTCCTTAGTTCTATGTTGGATCTCTCCGTGATAAGCTTCGTCTGTTACTTCTTGTCTTGCCCTCAGGTCCTCTGGAGAAAAGGTGAACTCCCTTTTCCCTGTAGCAGCCTCTCAAATATTGGAAGACGGCTATCATGTCACCCCTAGTCCTTCTCTTCAGACTAGACCTACCCAGTTCCTGCAACTGCTCATCGTATGTTTTAGCCTAATCATCTTTGTTGCTCTTTTCCACACTTTGTAGAGTCTCAACATCTTTTTTTTATATCATGGTGACCAGAACCGGATGCAGTATTACAAAAGTGGTCTTACCACCGCTTCTGGCTAGATAGAAAGCTTTTCAGCAGGTAACTGATTTTAGAAATGAGTGGAAAGTCTCAAATGGAAATTAGAAGCACCTATGTCTGAGGTGAGGAACGCAGTGGCTCAGTGGCTAAGATGCTGAGCTTGTCGATCGAAAGGTCGGCAGTTCCGTGGTTCAAATCCCTAGTGACGCATAATGGGGTGAGCTCCCATTAGTTGTCCCAGTGTCAGGATTCGGTGTCGTCTCAAATAAACTGCATTTCAAACAAATAGTCCTTGATCAAAATCTTTCATTTATTAGGCACAACAATCGAAACCCCGACTCAGTTGCAGCCAACACTGACTTCCTGGTCCAAACCCTCCCTTTCCTTTCCCCACTGCTCTGCTTCTCATTGGCCATCTTCCCCAAGTCACTCTGCTATTATCTATTACTTCAGCTCAAAGGAATTTCCCCCCTCCCAACCCATCTCCTAGGGGATAGTATCTCCAGAGAAAATAAGTAGGTGAAAAGTCAAGCGTCCTCTTGCTAGATGCCCCCACCTTCTCCTTCTTATGTCAGCACTGGAGTGAATGCAGCTTGGAGTGCTGACACCCAGCTTCTGCCAACCGAGCAGTTTGAAATCACATAAAAAATGCAAGTAGAAAAATAGGGACCATCTTTGGTGGGAAGGGAACAGCGTTCCGTGCGCCTTTGGCATTGAATCATGCCGGCCACATGACCACGGAGACGTCTTCGGACAGCGCTGGCTCTTCGGCTTTGAAACGGAGATGAGCACTGCCCCCTAGAGTCGGGAACGACTAGCAAATATGTGCGAGGGGAACCTTTACCTTTATCTTATGTCTGAGGTGAAGGTTTGTTTTCCGAGCTTGTAGGTTGGTTTCTGGACATTTCATTACAAAGGCCAGGTAACATCTTCAGCAGAGTTTAGGAAATGCCACTCTCAGTGTTCTCCTTTTTATAAGGGCTTCAGGTGTGGGTGTGACAAGTGAGGGTCTTGTGATGGGTCAGGTGTGAGTCATCAGAGTCGTCAGCCATACTACCACCCACCATGCTCATGAGTTCATCGAAGAATGGCACTCCACAAGCAATTCCATCAACAGACACTTTGACCTACAACCGACCTACGAACCCCTCAGAATCCAAATCAACCACACAACCAACCAGAGGCAGCACCGACCCCCAACCAACGCACACAAGTTCACCTCTCCATGACTCTCACCTGATGTAACCCCCTTATCACAAGACCCATCACAAGACTCACTTGTCAGGTTTCGATGCTATCTCAAAATAGAGGAATTTCCAAACTGCCGATCTTTAAGGAAATTTTCTCTTTATTGAGCATAGTGATCCGACCCTGGCTATTGCGCGGTCAGTACTGACCTTTGCCCCCCAATCCCTCCCTTTCCGATCCCCAATTCTCTGCGTCTCATTGGCTATCTTCCAAGCCACTTTCCTCATCCCTCCTCCGTCAGATCACAGGAATGTTCCCCTCCTCCCATCTCCGAGGAGAGAGAATCTTCAAAGGGATTAAGTAGGCAAAAGTTCAAGCTTCTCCTCTCCTAATATATGTCAGTGCTGGGATGCTGACATCACTGATGACTCACACCTGACCCATCACAAGACCCTCACGTGACACTCCCGCACCTGGAACCCTTATAAACAGAAGAACACCGACACTGACATCCCTTAAACTCCACTGATGATGTTACCTAACCTGGTAATGAAATGTTCAGAAACCAACCCACAAGCTCAGAGAACGAACCTACACCCTCATCCTATACCAGTGGTGGGTTGCCCGCGGTTTGCACCAGTTCTATAGAATCGGTAGTAAAACTGGCGGGACGCAGAGGTGAAATGCTTCCGGTTCAGACCAGATCGCCTGATCCAGTCACGATCGAGGTGGGTGGTTTGGAGAACCGGTAGCAAAAATCCCTGCGCTCCCCCCACCCCATGCCCAGCTGAGCCACGGGATCATCAGAGGTTGTTTTTTTTTACTTTTAAAAGCATTTTTTCTACAACCTCTTCGGCTTTTTTTCTTTTAAATGCCTCTGATGATCCCAGCTGAGTTGCCTGATCGGCAGAGGCTTTTTTTCTTTTCAATGCCTCTGACGATCCCAGCTGAGTTGCCTGATTGGCAGAGGCTTTTAAAAGAAAAAAAAGCCTCTGCCGATCAGGCAACTCAGCTGGGATCGTCAGAGCCTTTTGAAAGCATTTTTTTACAATCTCTTCGCCAAAGAGGTTGCAGAAAAAATGGTTTTTTTTTTTTAAAAAAATGGCCATGCCCACCCAGTCACATTACTCCCCCCCCCACCACGCCACGCCCACAGAACCGGTAGTAACAAATTTTAGATTTCACCACTGACGGGAGGCTCTGCCCACTGATCCCGACGTCGTCAAAATCCGCATGCGCGTGGCCCCATTGCAAACCGGTAGTAAAGGTAAGTAGAACCCACCCCTACTCCCAAGCTATAGATATTCACCACTATTATACATCTCTCTCTATCAATTCCTGATCCCCCCTCCCCCCCGCAAACGTTAGCTTAATTGTTATCCACCAGGATTTTGCAAGTCAGTATTTAAGCAGATGATCACAGAAGTTAAAAGAGGGAGAAATCCTTGACTCACCTTCATGCAAGGATTGTCATGTTACCGGATACCACATAATTAGCAGGATTAAGTTTTCAGAAGTGGAGGGATCATAGCAAAAGCTATAAGGGGTTTCTACAAGCTTGACTCCTAAGTCTTTCTCATCCCTTTTCTTCTTTCAACCCACTACGGCAGCTAAATTAAGTCGAAAGCAAGCCATTCCTTCCCCTGGGTGATTTCAGGCTTACCTACAGATTTACAGAATGCTCAAGTGTTTTTAATCCAGCGGATGCACCTGGATTAGATTTGTCAAGGGCAGGACTCAACCTCTCCTGCGACACCCAGTTTGGAAATCACAGGCTGTCGTGGCCTGGCCAAGGTTTATAAACTGTTATTGAGATTGAATTTGGAGAGTGAATATGGGAAGCATTGCATGATCCAATGTGGATGTCTCTAAATATGAGCCAGCAGTGTTGTGGCGGCAGCCAAAAAAGCCAATGCAATCCTAAACTCCATTAACAGAGGGATACAGTCAAGATCAAGAGAGGTACTAATACCGCTCTATAAAAGCCTTAGTAAGACCAAAAAAAATAAAATAAAATTTGATTTTCACCACTGGCCCGGCCGTCCCACGGGCCTTGAGTTTGACACCCATGTATTAGTCTATAAAAGTAAAAAAAATTGAGGCTTAATGAAGTGGTTCGGGAATGATGAGAGGCACAAGCAAGCAAGTGACAACAGCTCTTTAATATACAGTGAGACTTCAGCAAAAACTCAGAGGCTGCAGTCCTCCTTATATACAATCCTGGAGAGACTGTCAGCCAATCAGAAACGTAGGCAGGTTTGAAACTCCCGCTTAAAAGTATCAATACATAACACCCCTCCCTTCCCAGAAGGCACTAACACTCAAAAATTAACATATGTACAAACAAAGTCTCGCAGGTGCTTAGGCTGAGTTCTCGCCCTAGTTGACCTGCGCAGTTCAGTGTTTGGTGAGGCGTCGAGCTGGTCGGAGGGACTCTTTGTCTCTCCCGGCTCCGCCAATGGAACCTCCTGGATTTTGTCCGGGGCGTGGTTATCCCCGGCTGGGAGTGGCGACTCGCTGGGGCGGCGCTGGAACCAGGGCTTGTCAGCTAAGTATTCTCGCGGCCCCGGGCTTGAGTTAGCTGTTTTGGAGAAGTGGTCATAGTTAGGCTCGGACATGTCTGCGTTGATTTTTGCCTCGCCAACCACCCGTTTCCTCAGTTGGTCTATGTGGCGCTTCCAGAGTCTATCTACCCCCACGTCCACCGTGTATGATTTTGGGCCTGTTATCCCCACTATGGTTCCTGCAACCCACAGAGGACCGCTGGCATAATTGCGAGCGAACACCGGGGACCCAACCTGAAACTGCCTTAAGCCACAGGTCTCTCCCTTAAAGTTTTCGTGCGAATAGTTAGGGTGAAGCCTGTCCAACACGCACCGGAGCTTTCTCCCCATGAGGAGCTCTGCTGGGCTTCTCCCGGTTGCCGTGCATGGTGATGCATGCTGAACCGCAAGGAATTGATCTATCCTGGCCTGCCAGTCCCCATTGTCTAATCTGGACAGTGCTTCCTTGGCTGTCCTGACAAATCGTTCAGCCAATCCGTTGGAAGCCGGGTGAAATGGGGCTGATAGGGCATGGCGGATTCCCAGGCCGGCCAAGTAGCCTTCGAAAAGGGTTGCTGTAAATTGGGGCCCATTGTCCGACACCAAGGTATCCGGCAGGCCGTGGGTGGCAAACAACTTTCTTAGGGCCTTGATAACCGCTTCGGCCGTTGTGGATGGCATTAATACAATTTCGAGCCATTTTGAAAAGGCATCCACTACTATTAAAAACGTTTGGCCATGGAACGGGCCGGCAAAATCAATGTGGATCCTCCCCCATGGGCCTTTTGGTTTCTCCCACTCTCGGATGGGCGCTACTGGGGGATCGGGGCGAGACTCCTGGCAGGGTCTGCACTTCCCCACCCACTCGGAAATGACCTGGTCCATGTTGGGCCACCAGACATAGCTGCGGGCTAAGCACTTCATCCTAACGATGCCGGGATGCCCTTCGTGCAATAACTCTAAAACTCTATCTCGTAGTTTTGCTGGAATTACCACTCTGTCACCCCACAGTAAGCACCCCCCTTGCGTAAACAGTTCATTTCGTTTGTTGGCAAAACCTTGGTACTCCTCCCCGACCACCTTGTCCGGCCACCCTTTCAAAACCCAACCCATAACAGTCCGGATAACAGGGTCTCTATTTGATGCCTTCGCCACCTCGCCGGAGGAGATGGGCCCCAAGGTTAACGTGTCCAACAACAGGACGGAGGTTTCCGGTGTTGGGTTGTCCAGCAGGTCGGGAAGGGGGCAACGGCTAAGGGCATCCGCATGACCCAGGGTCCGCCCAGGCCGATGGACGAGCTGGTACGAGTAGGCCGATAAGAAAATCGCCCATCTTGTTAAACGGGGGGAGAGGGCAGCGGGGGTTGGCCTGTCGCCTGCTAGCAGTCCTAGCAACGGTCTATGGTCAGTCACAAGTTCGAATTTTCGGCCATAGAGGTATTCGTGGAACTTCTTAACCCCCGCAATCGCAGCCAGAGCCTCTCTGTCCAATTGGCTATAGTTTCGTTCTGTGCTGGACAGAGTTCGGGAGTAGAAGGCAATGGGTGCCTCTAGGCCGTTCGGCAGTCTATGGCCTAGGACGGCACCAACTCCTACGGGGGAGGCGTCGCAAACTAAGACGAGCGGCAGCTCTGCATTGTATTGGATCAGAAAACTGTCCTCAGATAGGAGTTTTTTTACTGCCTCAAAAGCGGCCGCTTGCGGTTTCCCCCAGACCCATGGTACATTCTTCCCTAAGAGTTTGTGAAGGGGATCAGCGACCGTGGCCTTATCTCTTAGGAACATTGAGTAGAAATTGAGCAGTCCAAGGAAGGCTTGGAGCTCAGCTTTGGATTTGGGGGCTGGTGCGCTTTTGATGGCCCTCACCTTGCTTTCGGTAGGGTGGATGCCTGTGCCGTCCACCCTGTACCCCAGAAATTCTACCGAGGGGACCGCTATCCTGCACTTGTTCTTTTTAAGTCTTAGTCCCGCTTCTCTGAATCTGGACAGGACGTTCCGTACCCTGTCCCCTAGCTGGTGTTCATCTTGGGCGCTGACTAAGACGTCATCGAAATAGGGGACTACTCCCGGAAGTCCTTGCAACAGGCGCTCCATGGTGCTTTGAAATAAGCCGGGTGCGACGCTCACCCCAAATTGGAGCCTGGTGCATTTAAATGCACCCCTATGAGTCACGATCGTTTGCGCCTCTGCCGTGGCGTCGTCGACCGGTAACTGTTGATAGGCTTGGGCCAGGTCTAATTTGGCAAAAATTTTTCCGGGGCCCAGGGAGTGTAGTAGATGGTGCACGATCGGCACCGGATAGGCGCTCGGCTGCAAAGCCTTGTTGATCGTGCACTTGTAGTCGGCGCAAATTCTGATTGAGCCGTCGGACTTAACTGGGGTGACTATGGGGGTCTCCCACTTGGCATGGTCAACGGGAACCAACACCCCTTGCTTAATCAGTTTGTCCAGTTCTGCATCGATCTTTGGTTTCAATGCGAACGGCACTCGTCTGGCCTTTAGTCTTACTTGGGCTACGTTGGGGTCTAAGTTTAGTGAAATAGGGGTCCCCACATACTTGCCCAACGTGTCCCCGAAAACGTCCTGGAACTCGGACAGGAGGCTGTCTTTCAGGGTTGACTTGGACATCAGGTGGACGCCGGTGAAGCCCATGCCAAGGGCTCGGAACCACCCCATGCCCAGGTGGCTCGGCAGCTGCTTCGTGACGATGGTCAGCGGCAGGTCTCTTTCGTAGTCTCCGTAGGTGACCCGGAACGTGCCCACGCCTTCGAGGGGGACTCGGTTCCCCTGGTAGTCTAGGATGCGCAGTCTCTGTCTGGAGAGTTGATCCTTCCGGAACGACGGCAGGAGGGTCTTTAGGGTTGTCCACGACATGATGGAGAGAGCTGATCCGGTGTCGATCTCCATCGAGCACGGTCTTCCGTTGATCTCGACCACCGTGCTGACTTTGTCCTCGACCGTTGTGCTGGCCTGGTCGATGTGTATGCTGCGGCCATCTCGCGGTTCAAATTCGCGCCGTTTTTTCGCGCCGCCCTCTCTCGTTGGCTGCTTCTGGCGCGCTGATTCCGGTTGGCTGCGGCGCTCACGTGGTTTGAGTCTTCTGGGCAGAATGGCTCTGCAGACTCGCGCCAAGTGCCCCTTCTTCTCGCAACGCCTGCAAATAGCCTCTCTGTATTTGCAGGACAGTCTATCATGGTGCCCGCCACAGCTGGGACAGCTTCGCCGGGGGCTGCCAGTGTCTTTTCTCCGGTGCTCTGTTCGGAAGACGTCCTCATCCGACTCGGACTCCGAGCTGGATCCGGCGTCTTCTCTGTGCACCGGGGCAGACTTGGGGCTGTCTTTGCTGGTCGGCGGGCGCTGTAGCGTTTCAGCGGCCTTTGTGGAGGCTTCGTGAGCCCTGGCCTCGTCAAGGGCTCCGGCAAGCGTCAGATCAGGCTTGGCGAGCAGACGCCGTTGCAGCCTAATGTCCCGAACACCACAGATCAGTTGCTCAAGCAACGCATCATCCAAGTCTCTGTAGTCGCAATGAGTTGCGGCTTTTCTCAGGCTGGCCATGTACGCGCTGACCGGCTCTCCCTCTCGTTGGACGCGCTGCCTCAGTTGGTATCGCTGCACGAACTTGGAGGGGACGGGAGCGTAGTGAGCCCGGAGAGTTGCCATCAAGGTGTCCCATGAGACTGTTTGAACCGGCGTTGGCTCACACAGTGACTCAGCCATCTCGAACACGTCCGGTCCGCAGTGGCTTAGGAATAGGGCTCTCTTTCGATTAGCCGAGAGGCCCTGCATGTCGCTGGCTTCTAGCGAGCATTCAAACCTTGTTAGGTACGAGACCCATTTTTCGCGGGTCGGATCAAAAGGCTTGGGCGGAACATAGGCAGACATGTCCGGTATGTCTCCTGTGGTTCGCCTCGTCGCCTAGCTGAAGCTCGTGGTCTCACTGGTTGGCTTCTTGTAGCCTCTATCCCACCTTCGTCGCCAATGAAGTGGTTCGGGAATGATGAGAGGCACAAGCAAGCAAGTGACAACAGCTCTTTAATATACAGTGAGACTTCAGCAAAAACTCAGAGGCTGCAGTCCTCCTTATATACAATCCTGGAGAGACTGTCAGCCAATCAGAAACGTAGGCAGGTTTGAAACTCCCGCTTAAAAGTATCAATACATAACACTTAATATTACTATCTTATTCTACTGTGTTAAAGAGAGTCAGAAGCAGGGGTGCTATTCAGAAAGTTCTGACAGGTTCTGGAGAACCGGTAGCGGAAATTTTGAGTAGTTCAGAGAACTACTCATAGAGTAGTTCATAGAGAGGGGCTCCTACGGGTGCCGTCGGCCAAACAATGTCGACTGGCGGCCTCCAGGGGGAGAGCCTTCTCTGTGGGGGCACCTACTATCTGGAACGAGCTCCCCCCAGAGATACGGAGGATCCCGGATCTGCGCACCTTCCGCCGCGCTCTCAAGACCTTTTTATTTCACCAGGCGGGCCTGGCCTAACTTTCTCCCTCTTTTTAAACAATTTTAATATTTTAATTTTTAATATTTTTAGTACTCAAAGTTTAAATTTGTTTTCAATTGATTGGGGTTTTAATCTGTCTGGGCCAAACTATTTAATTCAATTTTATTTCTGCTTTTTAAATTTTGTATGTATGTATTTTATTGTTGGCTGTTCACCGCCCTGAGTCCTTCGGGAGTAGGGTGGTATATAAATCAAATCAAAGTAAAAAGTAAAGTAAAGTAACCAGCAAATACCACCTCTGGCTGGCCCCAGAGTGGGGTGGGTATGGAGATTTTGCAATATCCTTCCCCTGGAGTAGGGTGGGAATGGAGATTTTGCAGTATCCTTCCCCTGCCACGTACACCAAGCCACACCACACCCACCAAGCCATGCCCACAGAACAGGTAGTAAAAAAAATTTGAATTCCACCACTGCTCAGAAAGCAATGTTTTTCTATTCTTTTTTTCCTCCACGTTTCTTCCTCTTCCCGTTTTCTTTTCTCTTTTTCCCACTGCTTTCCCTTTCTTTTGTATTTTGTACCTTCATAAATGTAATCAAATTATGATAAAAGGAAGTAAATCGCAGGGTGTATTATACCTTATATGGAACGCATGTCAAACCTCATAAGATCTCAAACATAACCTCAACCTTGCCGGCTGTTTCCTCAACAGCTGTAACAGCGGTCAGCTTGCAGAGCTCGTAACAAACTTTCATTATGCGAAAGGTATCGTGTTCAACATGACCTGCAATTAGCCAGGTTAGACACCGGAGCAGGAAGTGTAAAATCTATGCTTCTGAGTAGTTCAGCCGGACAACATGATCTCAGTTTATAAATGATCTGGGGAGGGAAAAAAAGTCCTAAAACAGTTGTGTTAATGCATCAAAGGCCTCACTGGCTTCCTGACCAGGTTGTTAATTAAAACAAAAATCAAGGAATTCTAAAAATTCCTTTATGGAAGACATGCATTGACAGATAAAAATGCACTTCTTTCAAATACTCAGTCTTTAAATGGCAGAGCATATAACAGTAAATGCGACAGTGTAGGACAAGGGTCGGCAATCGTTTGTTTTTTTGTTTTTTTTATTTTTAAACAAAACATAAAACATAAACCCATCTTCCATTACAATTTCAAACAGTGTGTCGGTCGGTTACAAATCTTTTGTGCTTCATCTCCCTATTCATAATTGACTAGTCATTTAGTTTCTCATATTTTCAAACAAATAGACATCCTCATTTATCATTTATTTAACAATGGCTTTACCGCTTCATAGAAACTATTTTCCAGTATTATATTTATAACATTCCTTTCATATTTCATATTTCATTTCCATATTTTCTTATCTAGCCATAAGGGCCAGCAACCTTAAAGAGAGCCATTTGGATCTGTTTCCCACAGAAAAGAAAACACCGGGAGCCACAAAACCTATTGAAAAGCTCAATAAATTGTGTGCTGGTGGGTGTTGCACATTGGTGGTTATGACACATAACCTTCATTCCATCCTTCCCCGCCCTTCCTTCTATCTTCCTCCCTCCCTTCCCCTTTCTTCCTTTCTTCCTTCTGTCTTCCCTTCCCTTTCTTCCCCTCCATATCGTTCCTTCCTTCCTTCCTTCCTTCCTTCCTTCCTTCCTTCCTTCCTTCCTTCCTTCCTTCCTTCCTTCCATCTTCCCTTCCCTTTCTTCCCCTCCATACTCCCTTCCTTCCTCCCTCCCTCCCTTCCTTCTGTCTTCCTTTCCCTTTCTTCCCCTCCATAGCCCCTTCCTTCCTTCCTTCCTTCCTTCCTTCCTTCCTTCCTTCTATCTTCCTTTCCCTTCCCTTCCCTTCCTTCCTTCCTTCTTTTCTTCCCTCCTTCTTTCCTTCCTTCCTTCCTAATTGCCATATTTTTTCCACTCTGAGGGAGAAACTGAACATCAGCTCTTTAACCAAAACCCTTCACACCGCATTTGGAACCAAATAAAGCATTAATATGTTCATCTCTGCAAAAATGTTCTTTTAACTGCTACCTTAGGCGTCCATTTAGCGGATTCTCCTAGTGCGAAGGCATTGACATTGTTAAGGTTAATGGGCCAGTGATTAACAATAAGCATTCCTAGATGAAACATTTCTTGAAAGCTTCATTGTTTCCACCTTGCTAGAAGAGGCTATGGAAGTCATTGAACGTAGCTGGATGATGAACTTCAATTCAATCAATTTAATCAGATTAGAGCTGGAAGGGACCTTGGAGGTCTGCTAGTCCAACCTCCTGCTCAAGCAGGAAACCCTATACCATTTCAGACAAATGGCTGTCCAGTCTCTTCTTAAAAGCCTCCAGTGATGGAGCAGCCTCAACTTCAAAGTTGACTCAGCCTTCCATCCTTCCAAGGTTGGTAAAATGAGGAGCCAGATTGTTGGGGGGCAATAGGCTGACTCTGTAAACTGCTTAGAGAGGGCTGGAAAGGACTGTGAAGTGGTATATAAGGCTAAGTGCTATTGCTTCTTTCTTTCTTTCTTTCTTTCTTTCTTTCTTTCTTTCTTTCTTTCTTTCTTTCCTTCCTTCCTTCCTTCCTTCCTTCCTTCCTTCCTTCTTTCCTTCCTCCCTCCCTCCCTCTCTCTCTCTCTCTCTCTCTCTCTCTCTCTCTCTCTCTCTCTCTCCTTTCCTACTTCCCTCCCTCCCTTCCCATAGCGGCGCAGTGGTTGGAATGCAGTACTACAGACTACTACTGCTGACTGCCGGCTGCCTGCAATTTGGCAGTTCGAATCTCAGCAGGCTCAAAGTTGACTCAGCCTTCCATCCTTCCAAGGTTGGTAAAATGAGGAGCCAGATTGTTGGGGGGCAATAGGCTGACTCTGTAAACCGCTTAGAGAGGGCTGGAAAGGACTGTGAAGTGGTATATAAGGCTAAGTGCTATTGCTTCTTTCTTTCTTTCTTTCTTTCTTTCTTTCTTCTTCTTTCTTTCTTTCTTTCTTTCTTTCTTTCTTTCTTTCCTTCCTTCCTTCCTCCCTCCCTCCCTCCCTCTCTCTCTCTCTCTCTCTCTCTCTCTCTCTCTCTCTCTTTCCTACTTCCCTCCCTCCCTTCCCATAGCGGCGCAGTGGTTGGAATGCAGTACTACAGACTACTACTGCTGACTGCCGGCTGCCTGCAATTTGGCAGTTCGAATCTCAGCAGGCTCAAGGTTGACTCAGTCTTCCATCCTTCCAAGGTGGGTAAAATGAGGAGCCAGATTGTTGGGGGGCAAGAGGCAGACTCTGTAAACCGCTTAGAGAGGGCTGTAAAAGCACTGTGAAGCAGCATATAAGTCTAAGCACTATTGCTCTTTCTTTCTTTCTTTCTTTCTTTCTTTCTTTCTTTCTTTCTTTCTTTCTTTCTTTCCTTCTTTCCTTCCTTCCTTCCTTCCTTCCTTCCTTCCTTCCTTCCTTCCTTTCTCTCTCTCTCTCTCTCTCCTTTCCTACTTCCCTTCCTCCCTTCCCATAGTGGCACAGTGGTTGGAATGCAGTACTGCAGGCTACTTCTGCTGACTGCCGGCTGCCTGCAATTTGGCAGTTCGAATCTCAGCAGGCTCAAGGTTGACTCAGCCTTCCATCCTTCCGAGGTGGATAAAATGAGGAGCCAGATTGTTGGGGGGCAAGTAGTATTTGGACTTCCTTAATAAAACAATGAATAACTAAAACACCCTTAATTATTAACCAGCAGTTAATAATAGGACATCATCATGAGCCTGTAAAAATTAACTGACTTTTAGGAAGGGAAGAATACAAATGATACACTAGGACAGTGATGGCTAACTTTTTTCTCGTCGTGTGCCAAAAGCGCGTGCATAGGAGTGCGACAGCACACACGCGTGCTGGACCTATAATGCAATATGCGACCCCCCCCGCGCATACACACGTGACCCTCCACGCTCCCCCCCGCCCCTTTGCGCATGTATATAATATACATAAGATGTATATTATGTATATTAAAATGTATATATATAAGATGTGTATACTTATATAATCAGCTCACACCCCCCACTAGCAGTTAAAAGGAAGAGACAGCTGCGATCTCACATTGCTCCTGGAAGCACGAAGCCGAGAACACCAGCCTGAAGATGACGAATGAGACTTCGTCGAAATGTCGCCAAGACACTTCCAATTTTACGTGGGAGAAGACCCGAATAACCAAAGACCTACATACAAACACCCCGCGAAAACCTGAGAAAACCAATACTTATATAATTATATATAAGATATTATATTTTGATTATTTTATTGTAATATTATACATAAATATATATTTATATAATATATATTTATATATAATATATTTATATTTATATTTTGCTGATAATGAAATAAAGGGAGACTAATATAGATCTATTTCAAGCTATTTAGCTCTTATCAGCTAGCCATACCCTTACTCGGATTCAAAATTGTAAAGTTATGGCTAGCTGATGAGCGCTAAATAGCTTGAAATAGATCTATACTAGTCTCCCTTTATTTCTTTATCAGCAAAATATAAATTAGGTATAAAATGGTTTGTCGTGAATGCGACTGCTTGAGGGCTCCTGGATTGGAACTGAAAGGCGAAAGGGATGAAGTATGCTCCCTCCCAGATGGTGGGGTAGACCAGGTGTCTCAATAGAAAAACACTTAATCTCTCCCCTGGCTCAAGCTGATGAAGGGAGGAGAACTTGTGGCTCAGAGGTTAATACAACTACCTAACATGCAAGCAGCCCAAGTTCGAATCTGAGTAAGGGTATGGCTAGCTGATGAGAGCTAAATAGCTTGAAATAGATCTATACTAGTCTCCCTTTATTTCTTTATCAGCAAAATATAAATTAGGTATAAAATGGTTTGTCGTGAATGCGACTGCTTGAGGGCTCCTGGATTGGAGCTGAAAGGCAAAATGGAAGCAGTATGCTCCCCCCACAAATATATATATATATATATATATATATATATATATATATATATATATATATATGGTGGCCCGAACACTCTGCCAGCGAAAACAGGCTCCCAAACTTCATTTTGGCTGCGACGGTCTCCTACAACCCTCTGCCAGTGAAAATGGAGTTGGGAGTGCCGCCTGCGGTCCTCACGAACTCCATTTTCATCTGCCATGGATCCATTTTTGCTGGTAGAGGCATTGTGGGCCAGTCCTTCACTGTTTCCAGGGCGACCCCATGGGCAAGATCTAAGCACTCCGCGGGCTGCATCCACACTCCGGGCTTTGAGTTTGACACCCCTGCCTTAGAAGCAGAAGAACACCAATGTTGACATCCCCTAAATTCTGTTGAATATGTTACCTAACCAGGTAACAACACTTTCAGAAACCAACCCACAACCTCAGAGAATGAACTTCCAACCTTATCCTACACCTGAGTGACAGATGTTCGCCACTATCGCAATATGGAAATCCTTGAATAGACTCCGCACAGGTACAACAAGATCCACTCTGAACAAATGGGGCTATCCGGTGGCTTCCGCCCTTTGCGATTGTGGTGACAACACAACAACACATTTGTATCCCCGCCCTTTGTGTCCTAATCAAAATACAGTAGAGGATTTCAGGGCCGCATGACTAAATGCAATTAAAGTCGCTAGTTTCTGGGCAAGATCTGTTTAATTTGTACATATTTTAAGCTCGTATTTTATTTTTAAACGTTGTGTCATATGGTATGCCTTATTTTAATTGTGATGCTTCTGACATATAAACAAACAATCTTTATGAGTAACTCAAGGCAGTGAACATACATAATATTTCTCCCTCCCCCTATTTTCTCCTCAACAACAACCCAGAGAGTGACTGGGACCAGCGCAATGTTGCCTTGTTGGCTTTTGTGTCTAAGGTGGGGCTAGAACTCACCATCCCCTGGTGATTAGCTCAAAGTCACTCAACCAGCTTTCATGCCTAAGGCAGTACTAGAACTCACCATCCCCTGGTGATTGGCCCAAAGTCACTCAACCAGCTTTCATGCCTAAGGCAGGACTAGAACTCACAGCCCCTGGTGATTGGCCCAAAGTCACTCAACCAGCTTTCATGCCTAAGGCAGTACTAGAACTCACCATCCCCTGGTGATTGGCCCAAAGTCACTCAACCAGCTTTCATGCCTAAGGCAGGACTAGAACTCACAGCCCCTGGTGATTGGCCCAAAGTCACTCAACCAGCTTTCATGCCTAAGGCAGGACTAGAACTCACAGCCCCTGGTGATTGGTCCAAACTCACCCAACCAGCTTTCATGACTAAGGCAGGTCTAGAACTCACCGTCCCCTGGTGATTGGCCCAAACTCACCCAACCAGCTTTCATGCCTAAGGCAGGACTAGAACTCACAGCCCCTGGTGATTGGCCCAAACTCACCCAACCAGCTTTCATGCCTAAGGCAGGACTAGAACTCACCGTCCCCTGGTGATTGGCCCAAACTCACCCAACCAGCTTTCATGCCTAAGGCAGGACTAGAACTCATTATCCCCTGGTTATTGGCCCAAAGTCACCCAACCAGTTTTCATGACTAAGATGGGAACTAGAATTCATTGTCTCCTGGTTTCTAGGCCAGCATTAGACAGAGAATTAGGAACTTCGAAGGATGAACACTGCTGAGTCACTATATGTTTGAAAATGCAGCCTGACATCTTTAAAAGATTTATTGTCTCTTTCTTATGAACTGTCACTTTCCAACTTGACATGTACAAGTAACTCTTTGTCCTTTCCCTTATAACGCACAATGCAAGTTATTAACCGTTATGAGCTGTGGCACGACAAATGTTGCATGCCTGTCATTTTGTGTCAGCTTTCATCGTGACAAAGATGGCACTCAAATTTAATCAGATCAAATCTACGTATATTTCTCGAAATTTACTTCGCCATATCCGGAGAAGACAGAAAACTTACTTCTGCTTTCAATTTCTGTACCATATTTGTTTTAAAATACCTGTCTCCTGGTAACTGTATTTTTTTTAAAAAAATTGGATTATAATGTCTATAACTATCCCAATTGTGGTAAGAAAGAAAACAATAAAAGACGATTGTAGAGAAGCTAATAGGGTATAAGTAAACTGTAAAACAATGTATTATCTGCCAAGAAAATTGTACGCTTAAGAGATCATATGGTGCACAATCTCGAGATGTGCAAGGAACTAGTATTTCAATAACAGGAGGTTAAGAGATATTGAAAAAGATAATACACACATTTTTTCTCACCCCCCACCCCTCACACACACAGGTTTTAACCTGAAAACTAAAATGACTTTTTGAGATCTAAGGAAAGCATTATATTCTTCTCACAAACCACTTAAATAAATCAAAGGATGAATTTATATAGTGAGAGAACATGACCCATCTGGAATATATATATATATATTTCTTGGTATGTCATCCGAAGGACTGAAATTTTTATCCTGAAAGAGTTAAAATTAATGGTACAGTGAAATTAGAATGGAATGGAATGGAATGGAATGGAATGGAATGGAATGGAATGGAATGGAATGGAATAGAATAGAATAGAATAGAATAGAATAGAATAGAATAGAATAGAATAGAATAGAATAGAATAATAGAGTTGGAAGGGACCTTGGAGGTCTTCTAGGCCAACCCCCTGCTTAGGCAGGAAACCCTACACCATTTCAGACAAATGGTTATCCAACATCTTCTTAAAAACTTCCAGTGTTGGAGCATCTACAACTTCTGAAGGCAAATTGTTCCACTGGTTAATTGTTCTGTCAGGAAATTTCTCCTTAGTTCTAGGTTGCTTCTCTCCTTGATGAGTTTCCACCCATTGCTTCTTGTCCTGCCCTCAGGTGCTTTGGAGAATAGCTTGACTCCTTTGGGGCAGCCCCCGAGATATTGGAAGACTGCTATCAGGTCTCCCCTAGTCCTTCCTTTCATTAAACTAGACATACCCAGTTCCTGCAACCGTTCTTCATATGTTTTAGCCTCCAGTCCCCTAATCCTCTTTGTTGCTCTTCTCTGCACTCTTTCTAGAGTTTCCACATCTTTTTTTACATCGTGGCCACCAAAACTGGATGTCGTATTCCAAGTGTGGCCTCCCCAACGCATTATAAAGTGGCATTAAAACTTCCCGTGATCTTGATTCTGTCCCTCTGTTTATGCAGCCTAGAACTGTGTTGGCATTTTTGGCAGCTGCTGCACACGGCTGGCTCATAACTAAATGGTTGTCCACTAGGACAATTAGTCATTGTTTTCTTCCATCTTGTTGTATTTTTTTAAAAAACTTTCTCAAGTCATGGCCCCTGTTTCTGCACACCCAAACAGGTTAATTAACTCAACCAACACACTCCGACCAGGTTCATTTTAAAGGTTAATATTTTGCGGAAACCGCAAGGTCTGTTGCTGGTACTGCATCTCAATATGATTTCTTCTGCTTTTGCTGGCTGGTCAGAGGCATCGTTATTTCTTTTAACTGAAAGGTTAGGGTTTTGCCACAGAATGAAAATAGCAGATGGATAACAGGGAAGCGGGAATAAGAGGATAAATACGTAGCATCCCGTGTCAAAAGCTACATTATATAGAAACCAAGGCTCTGCACAAATGTGTTTTCTTTTCTTCCACGTACTTATAAAAGCATAAAATCATAGAGTTGAATTTGACACGCAATTCAGTGCTGGAATCCAAGTTATAGCAACCCCGAGAGATGGCTACCTGTGGTCTATTGGAGCACACCTAGTAAGGCTTAATCCACAATTTTTATGGGTCATTGGTTCCACATTCAAATTTCTATCACTTTCTGGATGTATTTATTTTTTAAAAAAAACCCAGCAACATTCACTTAGAATACATTTCCTGTTAATGAAGTCTAACTGGTCTGTTCTCCTGTCTTCACCTTCTTCTGTATAACAGCCCTTCTTTCAGACATTTCATTACCCAACTAGGTAACATCATCAGTGCAGAGAAGGAGTGGGCTTTGCTCTCTGTTTATATAGGAACCTGATGATGCAGTGGACTAAACTACAGTTAAAGTAGTATTTAGCTGCCAGCTGCCTGCAATTACTGCAAGTTCAATTCTCACCAGGCTCAAGGTTGACTCAGCCTTCCATCCTTCCGAGGTAGGTAAAATGAGGACCCGGATTGTGGGGGCAATAAGCTGACTTTGTATAAAATAGGACACCGCTCGGGGCCCCCCCAAAAGCCTTACTAAGCAGGTATATACAAAAGTATGAAGGCTATTGCTTAAAAGCATTGTAAGCTGCCCTGAGTCTCCGGAGAAGGGCAGCATATAAATCAAACTAATAATAAATAAATAATAAATAAATATGCAGGTGCTTTGCCTTCCCTGTGTTGGTAGGAATGTTTAATGTTCAATTTTTTTGTCTGAATTATTGGTTCTGCTGAGATTAATTACCAAGAACCCTCTCACCAACCTGGACGGGACAAGCCACTTTGTTTTGGCCCAGGCCCACGTAGTTAATATTAAATTGGATTGTTTTAATTTACGGCCAAAATATTTAATTATTTTAAACTGTTTTTAAATTTTGTATGTCCTGTTTTTTACTTTGGCTGTTCACCGCCCTGAGTCCTATTTGGAGAAGGGCGGTATAGAAATTGAATAAATAATAATAATAATAATAATAATAATAATAATAATAATAATAATAATAATAATAGCAAAACAGTTCCAAAAAACGAACAGATTTTATTAAAACAGCTGAGAATTAACTCATTCTCAGCGTATTCCAAATTAAATGAAAGCAAAGTCCTCAAAACACCATTCTTCAGTTTATCTCTGACCTTGGGATAATTAGGCAAACTGTGGAATGAGCTGCCCTGTGGAATGAGCTGCCTCCTGGAATACGATTGATCCCGGACCTCCGGACCTTCCGTAAAGCCCTGAAGACGTTTTTATTTCATCAAGCCGGCCTAGCCTAAATGGTTTTTAATTGGGATTTTAAATTTTATGGATTTGGGGTTTTAAATTGGGTAGCCAATGATTTAATTCTTTTAATTATCTTAACTTTTGTATTTGTATGTTTTTTAATTTTGGCTGTTCACCGCCCTGAGTCCCTCTGGGAGAAGGGCGGTATACAAATTAAATAAATAAATAAATAAATAAATAAATAAATAAATAAACTGCCAAAGGCTTTTCTTGGCAAAAGTTCAGAAGCAGAAGACGCCGACAAGAAATAAATACAATGAAACAAGAAGCAATTCTCTCAACGTTGTTTTCCAGCAAAGAAGCCAAGAGCCGTTGCTGGTCTTTTAATCCTTATGGGAGGGGTCAATCATCTCTTGGTCCTACTCCTGAGTCATCCTATTTGCTTTAGCTGCTCTTGCCTTTTGGCAGCTCTTCTCATACGTGCACTAGGAACAGGCTCCTCCTGTTCCTCTGCCTCTCTACTGTCAGCCTCTGGAGGCTCCGGAGTCCGCACATCACTCCCCGATGGCCCTGGCCTCATTTCTGCCTCCGACGCAGAGCCCTCATCTGGGCCTTCCCCAGCCTCCAGGACTGCCCCATGTTCTTCCTCAGCCTCATTGCTGTCCGACTCCACTGCCAGCTCCACAGGCTGCTGGCAGACCATAACACACTTGTATATAAAAGGGCAAACAAACCCCACTCCTTTCGAACACTGATGTTACCAGTAGTGGGATTCAAATCATTTAACAACCGGTTCTCTGCCCTAATGGCCGGCTGGGTGGGTGTGGCCATGGTGGGCGTGGCCAGGGGGTGTGACAGGCAGCACTCAGCCTCCTGCACCCCCCTGGAAGCAAAAATGGGTTGCAGGGGGGGATGCGCCGCCCCTCCTCCCCCCCCATTTTGGGCCTAGTAGGCCTCCCTGAAGCCTCCTGGGAACAAACACAGGCCACGGGGGGGGGGGGCACCACACACACCCGTGCCCCGTTTTGGGCTTAGGACACCTCCCTGCACTTACTTGGGAGCCAAAATGGGGCAGGTGGGGACTCCTAGAAGGGGTGGGGCAGGGCAGGTCGGGGCCCAAACCAGCCCGAACCAGCTGAATCCCATCACTGGATGTTTTTATTTATTTATTTATTTACTTCAAATTTATATACCGCCCTTCTCCCTAGGGACTCAGGGCGGGTGTACAACCAAATAAAAACACATAATAAATACATTATGAACAGATTAAGAGGAAATATCTCAATTTGGCCCAAAATTTAAAAAGACAAACAAATTTAAATTCATTTAAAGGATTTGTTAGGCCAGCCCGGCTTGTTGGAAAAGGTAAGTTTTAAGGGCACGGCGGAAGGCCCGGAGGTCTTGGATTCTCCTTATCTCTGGGGGCAGCTGATTCCAGAGGGTGGGAGCCCCCACAAAGAAGGCCCTCCCCCTGGGGTCACCAGCCTGCATTGCTTGGCTCATGGCACCCCGAGGAGGCCCTCTCTGTGGGAGCGCACGGGTCGATGGGAGGTTGTCGGTGGCAGCAGGCCATCTCGAAGATAACTAGGTCCTATGCCATGTTACCTAGTTGGGCCATAAGACATTGCAAGAAAACGTGACAGCTCTAATCAGACAATCAAAATTCCCCTTTTTTCCTTTATACCGTCATCATCAGGTGCTGAAAAATCAATCTTTTTGGAACTCTAGCTATTGGGCAATTTAGCTAAGAAAAACACACACACACACACAAAAGGGGATGAATTGTATCGATGCAATGACTACCTTTATACTTTTTAATCTTGCCTTGAAGCTGTATCTCTTTGTGAATTCCTTACAAGTTCACCTGGTTGATAAATTCCTCGCAAGTTGCTGGAACTCTTCAAACAGATTTAAGTGTGAAAAAAAATCTCAGAAAAATAAATATTTTTAATGCAACACTGGGCGAGACAGTATTGTTCCTTCCCCACCCCCTCACTCACAAGGTTCAGCTCCAGAGAAAGTGTGAAGGCATCACAAACGGTGCAATTTATACAGTTAGAAAATCATAACAATCGCCGGGAGAGGAAAGTGTTCGCAGTTTTAAGACCATCTCAGCACAAACAGCCTGTTATGGAGTGAAGAGAAAGTACACTAACACTTTTTTCAAATATTTAAGTGGTCCTTAGGGTGGAAAAAAAAACAAGAGAATTTTTTTTTTAATACATCATTTGCAAAGAAAAAGGACAAAGGAAACGAGGAGTGGAATTAAGGCTGACGTGAAGTGCAATTGAAAACATCGCACTGCAGTCTCTTATGGGCAATTCAGAAAGGAGTTGGTACAAAAACTTTGGTAGTCTCTCCTTTTCATTCTCAAAGGTGGCAGGGACGAAAGTGGATGGAACACAGGGCATTTATTAGGAGCTGAAATTCATTCCAAGGTTCAGCATTGTTTCTCTTCTTGTAGCAGAGAGTGGAGAGCTTCTAATATAGAGTAAAACGGGACTAAACTAGGAATAGGGATACCCAGGTTTCAGTTTTCCCTTGGGGAAAAGACGATTTAGAATAGGATAGGATATATAAGAATGGAATGGAATGGAATAGAAAGGAATAGAATTGAATCGAATAGAAAATATGGAATGGAATGGAATGGAATAGAATATAGAATGGAATGGAATGGAATGGAATGGAATGGAATGGAATGGAATAGAATAGAATAGAATAGAATAGAATAGAATAGAATAGAATAGAATAGAATAGAATAGAATAGAATAGAATAGGAGAATCAAATTGGAATTGGAATTGGAATTGGAATCAGAGTAGAGTAGAGTAGAATAGAATAGAGAATAAAATGGAATGGAATAAAATGGAATGGAATGGAATCAAATAGAAAATATGGAATGGAATGGAATGGAATGGAATGGAATGGAATAGAATAGAATAGAATAGAATAAGAGGAGAGGAGAGGAGAGGAGAGGAGAGGAGAGGAGAGGAGAGGAGAGGAGAGGAGAGGAGAAGAGAGAAAATAGAATAGAATAGAATAGAATAGAATAGAATAGAATAGAATAGAATAGAATAGGAGAATCAAATCGGAATTGGAATTGGAATTGGAATTGGAATTGGAGTAGAGTAGAGTAGAGTAGAGTAGAGTAGAGTAGAGTAGAGTAGAGTAGAATAGAATAGAATAGAGAATAAAATGGAATGGAATGGAATGGAATGGAATGGAATCAAATAGAAAAAATGGAATGGAATGGAATGGAATGGAATAGAATAGAATAGAATAGAATAGAATAGAATAGAATAGAATAGAATAGAATAGAATAGAATAGAATAGAATGAGAGGAGAGGAGAGGAGAGGAGAGGAGAGGAGAGGAGAGGAGAGGAGAGGAGGGAAAATGGAATGGAATAGAACGGAATGGAATGGAATGGAATGGAATAGAATAGAATAGAATAGAATAGAATAGAATAGAATAGAATAGAATAGAATAGAATAAGAGGAGAGGAGAGGAGAGGAGAGGAGAGGAGAGGAGAGGAGAGGAGAGGAGAGGAGAGGAGAGAAAATGGAATGGAATAGAATGGAATGGAATGGAATGGAATGGAATGGAATGGAATGGAATGGAATGGAATAGAATAGAATAGAATAGAATAGAATAGAATAGGAGAATCAAATCAGAATTGGAATTGGAATTGGAATTGGAATTGGAATTGGAATCGGAGTAGAGTAGAGTAGAGTAGAGTAGAGTAGAGTAGAGTAGAGTA
The DNA here is from genome assembly GCA_022577455.1 of Arizona elegans. Lineage (NCBI taxonomy): Eukaryota > Metazoa > Chordata > Lepidosauria > Squamata > Colubridae > Arizona > Arizona elegans. The sequence continues at coordinate 2,944,717 of JAKOOJ010000049.1, forward strand.
GAGTAGAATAGAATAGAGAATAAAATGGAATGGAATGGAATGGAATGGAATCAAATAGAAAAAATGGAATGGAATGGAATGGAATGGAATAGAATAGAATAGAATAGAATAGAATAGAATAGAATAGAATAGAATGAGAGGAGAGGAGAGGAGAGGAGAGGAGGGAAAATGGAATGGAATGGAATGGAATGGAATGGAATGGAATGGAATGGAATAGAATAGAATAGAATAGAATAGAATAGAATAGAATAGAATAGAATAGAATAGAATGAGAGGAGAGGAGAGGAGAGGAGAGGAGAGAAAATGGAATGGAATAGAATGGAATGGAATGGAATGGAATGGAATAGAATAGAATAGAATAGAATAGAATAGAATAGAATAGAATAGAATAGAATAGAATGAGAGGAGAGGAGAGGAGAGGAGAGGAGGGAAAATGGAATGGAATAGAATGGAATGGAATGGAATGGAATGGAATGGAATAGAATAGAATAGAATAGAATAGAATAGAATAGAATAGAATAGAATAGAATAGAATGAGAGGAGAGGAGAGGAGAGGAGAGGAGAGAAAATGGAATGGAATAGAATGGAATGGAATGGAATGGAATGGAATGGAATAGAATAGAATAGAATAGAATAGAATAGAATAGAATAGAATAGAATAGAATAGAATAGAATAGAATAGAATGAGAGGAGAGGAGAGGAGAGGAGAGGAGGGAAAATGGAATGGAATAGAATGGAATGGAATGGAATGGAATGGAATGGAATAGAATAGAATAGAATAGAATAGAATAGAATAGAATAGAATGAGAGGAGAGGAGAGGAGAGGAGAGGAGAGAAAATGGAATGGAATAGAATGGAATGGAATTGAATGGAATGGAATGGAATGGAATGGAATGGAATGGAATGGAATAGAATAGAATAGAATAGAAAATATGGAATGGAATGGAATACTTTATTTGGTCACAAGACACAAAAGGAATTTGTCTCTGGTGCAGAAGCTTTCAGTGTGCATGCAAATTAGTAGAATAATGATAATCAACATCATCATAATACGAATAAGAGAGGGAAGTAATAAGAGAAGAAAGTAATAAGGATTCCTGCCAGAACTGATGAATTGTGGCAATGGGATCCTTGATGCTCTCTGAACTTGGTTTTTATTTTATTTTATTTTTGCAGACACTTTGTTACCTGCCTAAGTAACATCACCAACACTCCCTTCCAGCACTGATGCTATTATTTAGTTGGGTAATAAGATGTCTGCAAGAAAGCAACCAAGTTCAGAGCGCACCAAGGACCCCACCGCTGTCATCTCAATTTTGTCTACCTCTCCCCGGCGATCCCTATGAATTCATTGCTCATTTCGTCTTTTCAGTTAGGAGTTTCTACATTATAGGAATTTTGTAAAAAAAAAAAAAAAGGACTCAAATGAAGTTACGTTGTCTAGACAGAGATCCAGGCAAACTTGGGCAGAGTCATACAGCTGCTGAACTAAAATGCAAATTAGTAATTCCTTTTCCTTTCATTTCTGAAAGGTGGCAATTAGTATAACGGTTCTACTGCTGAGGCCAACAACTTTGTGTCCTCCTAATACTCGGATTTCACTCCGTTCCAGACCTCGCTGGCACTGCCAACCTCAAGGGACTCTGCACATTTTCATTAATTATCTGGAGGGTATAATTTTGCTCGTGCTGTCTTATTTTCACGTTCAAACTGGATCAAGTTAGAAAGGTTAGAAAGTTAGAAAGGTAGAAGCGACATCAGAATAACAAGAGACATTTCTTCCTTAGCATTCGCCCTTGGTTAGGTTGTCCGTAAACAGCTTAATGGATTCTGGGAACCAGTAGTCAGTGTGAAAGCAGAAGTCATCCAGGATAACCAAGGTCTGTATTGTATGAATGTGGCCCTAAATGATGACTTCTTAATAGAAGGAATGCAACGCCTTTGCTTCGTTTCTCTCCTTCAGCTGTAGTCTGAAGGGGAAAATGAGAAGAAATAGAAACCTTCTAAACTCTAGGCACCTAGACTGTCTTTCTTCCTCCTCCTCCTCCTCCTCCTCCTCCTCCTCCTCTCTCCTCCTCCTCCTGCTCCTCCTCCGGGGTGGGCTTCAAAAATTTTAGCAAGGGGTTCTCTGCCTGGTTGCTGGGTGGGCATGGCCTAGTCGGCCTTCTGCACCATGGTGGAGGGGGGGCGTTTTTGCCCTCCCCAGGCTCTGGAGGCTTTCCTTGAGCCTGCGGGAGGGCAAAAAACAGCCTCCCCAGGCTCTGGAGGCCCTCTGGAGGCCAGAAACAGGTCTGTTTTTTGCCCTCCTTGAGCCTCCTTGCGCGCCCTGCACTTACCTGCATCCAAAACGAGCCACATGGGGACTCCTGGGAGGGGAGGGGTGGGTGGGGCCAGCCAGGAGTGGGATTTGGGGGTTCTCCGAACTGCACAGAATCTTAGCTAGAGGTTCTCCCGAACCCCTGCGAACCCCCAGCAGCCCACCCCTGCTCCTCCTTGTCCTCCTCCTTCTTCCCCTTGTCTTCCTCCCCCTCCTCCTATTACTCCTCCTCCCCCTCCCTGAAAATCCCCCTCCCTTCTACCACTCATGATGCTACCTAGTTGGGTAATGAAACATTTGCAAGAAAACCACCAATCTCAGAGAGCCCCAAGAACCCCCACAGTCCTCCCCCCCCCTCCTCCTCATTATTATCCTGCTTCCCAATGACTATGAAGGGAAGGCCTCTCAAAAATACACATTCAAATGGAGGAAATTGGGAGATAAAGGGGACCCAGTAATCTGGAAACTCAGGGAAAAAGCCCAAATCTTTGAAGACAACAAATAGAAATCAATTTGATCCCACTGTAAGAAAACTGCATAGATACAACCACGAGATTACCGCAATTGACTTCTGTTTGAAGAAGTCTTGACTTCAGTGGCCAATCATAAACTCATCCAGTCCAAAAGTGATGGGGCAACAATATGGGGACAATTTGGAGTAAACCTAGGCCTATAACTTTGCTGCTTGTATCTTACGATTATATTGTTTTATTTAGTATCCTGGTATGATTTATGTTGATTGCTTACAGTATTTAGTATCCTATGACTATCACTGTGTTATATCTTACGATTTATGATGAATGTATTTTTATGATGACTGATAATAATTTATCACTTATTGCTTGTATGTACATTGAGAGCTTATACACCGGAGACAAATTCCTTGTGTGTCCAATCACACTTGGCCAATAAAGAATCCCTATCCTTATCCCCAGTGGTGGGATTCAAATAATTTAACAAACGGTTCTCTGCCCTAATGACCGGCTGGGTGAGTGTGACCATGATGGGCATGGCCAGAGGGTGTGACAGGCAGCAATAGGCCTTCTACACTTACCTGGGGGACAAAATGGGATGTGTGGGGACTCCTGGAAGGGGAGGGGAGAGGTGGAACCAGACAGCAATTTAACTATCGGTTCGCCTGAACTGGCTCGAACCGGCTGAATCCCACCACTGCCTATCCCTATTCCATCCTATTCCTACCCCACCCCACCCCCCACTTCACTTCACTCCACTCCAGTGGTGGATTGCCCCCGGTTCAGTCCGGTTCTTGCAAACCAGGAGTAAAACTGGGGGAAGCTCCGCCCATCCACCCGGATGTCATTATAGATGATCTGAGCATGCGCAGAAGCTCAACGTGTGTGCAATCCTGTTGCAAACTGATAGTAAAGGTAAGTAGAACCCACCTCCGCTCCACTCCACTCCATTCCATTCCATTCCATTTTTCTATTCCATATTCTATGAATAGCAGCCATTTCAGTTTCAGTGTAAAATGTGCCAAATTATCACCTAAGCTGCTGGAATCATAGTTTTATTTTCTTTGAGGAGAAGGAATGATAATAAAACACCTTGCTCTCGTATGAACAGGGCTCTAACGTTTCCAAGGGAAGAGAAGATGACACTCCTACCATGACACTGTGCTGAAGTAGAGCAGCTTGTTCCAGGCAGTCCTTTTTCCTCTTTCCAGATAATTAAAAGAAAAATCACCTCCCTTTTTTTTTTGGAATGACTTCCATGCTAATCTCGCCCTTCTCCCCCTGTTTCCCTCAGCTCCTTTCTGGGGTCTCTCGTTTTCTAATTAATTTTATCATTCAAGAAATGGTTGGGACACCTATCTACTGCTCCTCTTGTGATCTTTGATAAAATATCCCACAGGGCTCTGTTGAGCATAAGCTCGGTGCTATACAGGGGAAGGTCAGTTTTCTTGTTCATTACAAGAAAACAAAAACCCAAAATGTCTCTCGGGGGGAGGACATCTCACAAGCAAGACAAAAAAGAAAGCACGTTCCCCGTGGATAAGAGAAGAACAAAAGATGACTTCCCTGACATTTCAGTAAGGAGTCTGAGAAAGCGGGAAGGGAAATAGAAAATGAGGAGCACTGAAGGAAAAGGGAAATCTGAGACAGAAAAGATCTCAGATAGGAAATATCTCAACTCTACACAGCTGGAGTCTTGTGGTACCTGTGGAGAAGGAGAAAACCTTCATGTCACCTTTGCTACTCACCAATCTGAGCATCCCTGAATGTTGAACCCCAAACAATAAAGCACAAGATTATTTGGGCCTTTCTATCTACCGTACTTTTCAGAGTATAAGACACACTTTTTTTCCCCCTAAAAAAGGCTGGAAATGTCAGTGTATGTCAAATATGGCCATTTTTGGCTGCCTGAAACCCCACCCTGAATGTCGCATTTTTGCCAAAAACGGGCCCGTGGGCACAGAGGGTTTGGGAGGCCTGCAAAGTGGTCCTGAGGACCGGGGAGGGCAAAAACCAGACACGCAGAGGCCAAAAACTATTTTTTTTTCTTGTTTTCCTCTTCAAAATCTTGGTGCGTCTTATACTCCGGTGCGTCGTATAATCCGTTTAATATGGTATTTTAACATCTAGGCTGAAACTAAGCTTTACAGAGTCAACATATTGCTCCCAACAATCTAGGTCCTCATTTTTACTGACCTCGGAAGAATGGAAGGCTGAGTCAACCTTGAGCCCCGTCAAGATCGAACTCCCGGCACTAGGCAGTGGTCGCTCGCAATACTGCCTTCTAACCACTATGCTACCAGGGCTCCAGGACTTTTCTCACTAGGAAATTGGCAAATGGTGGCAATTCAATCAAAAGTAAAGAGAAATCCCCCTCAAGAGATGGAAGTCCTTTAAACGCAAATAAGGTTCCCCAACACTGAACACATCACACAAAAAGGGCCGAAGATTATCCTAACCCGTAAGGTGAGAAAACTGCATTTCTGTAAGGCAAGAGAGAGACGCTACAATTAAGTTCCAATTAAACTGATTGGTTGTTTATGCCTATGTTGAAGAATCCAGTCCATTAATTAAACAAAACAAATTACCCTTACACTAAAAATAAGAAAATTGCCTCAATAATATAGGACAGTGATGGCTAACCTTTTTGTCATTGTGTGTCGAAAACGCATGCCGGCACCCATAATGCAATGTGTGCATGACGCCCCCGTCCCACCCCCGTGCACATGCATGCCCCACCCCCACCTATGCGTGGGCGACCCCCCTGTGCTCACCCCGCACATGTGCACGCAACCCCGCTGCACCCTGTTTTGGGCCTAACAGGCCTCCCTGCAGCCTCCTGGGACCAAGTTATTGGGGGCAAATCATTGGCCCCCACGAAAAGGGCTCGCAACTTGGGCGTCCTCCTGGATACACGGCTGTCTTTAGAAGAGCATATGATGGCCGTGGTCAGGGGGGCTTTTTATCAGGTCTGCCTGATATGCCAGTTGCGTCCCTTTCTAGATCGGGACTCCCTACGCACGGTCACTCAGGCACGCATCACTTCCTGCCTGGACTTCTGCAATGCTCTCTACATGGGGCTCCCCTTGGGGTGCACCCGGAGGCTCCAGTTGGTCCAGAATGCGGCCGCGCGGGGATTATGGGAGCGACGGGGCGCTCCCATGTGACTCCTCTCCTGCGCGAGCTGCACTGGCTTCCTGTGGTCTTCTGGGTGCGTTTCAAGTGTTGGTGACCACTTTTAAAGTGGTCCATGGCTTAGGGCCGGAGTATCTACGAGACCGCCTTCTGCCGCCAATAGCCTCCCACCGGCCAGTTTGCTCGCACAGAGAGGGCCTCCTCAGGATGCCGTCAGCCAGACAATGTCGGCTGGCGACCCCCAAGGGGAGAGCCTTCTCTGTGGCGGCACCTGCCCTCTGGAACGACCTACCCCCAGAGATACGCACGATACCAGACGTCCGGACTTTTCGTCAGGCCCTGAAAACACATCTATTTCATCTAGCCGGACTGGCTTGATCCCATCCTTGCGGTTTTAATTTGTAATTGGTTTTAACTGGGTTGTTTTAAATTGATGGCCAAAATTATTTAATGTCTTTTAAACTGCTTTTAAATTTTTATATGTTGTGTTTAACCGTGGCTGTTCACCGCCCTGAGTCCTGTTGGAGAAGGGCGGTATACAAATTAAATAAATAATAATAATAATAATAATAAATAAAAAACGGGCTGTGGAGGGGGGCGACCCCACGCTCCCATTCTCCGTATAATCACACACGAACCACCCCCATGCATGCACGCGTATCTCCTGTGTGTGCCCTGCCACCCCCACCCCGCGCATGTGTGGTAGAGACCCGAAAATCAGCTGGCCGGTGGGAGGTGCGCGCACATGCACGGTGGAGCTGAACTGGGGCAATGGCTTGTGTGCCCACATAGAGGGCTCTGTGCGCCACCTGTGCCATAGGTTTGCCATCACGGATATAGGACTACCATATGCCGGTTGCAAAAATCTAGAACCACTAGATGGCAGCAGAGTCGGATCATTCCATCACTCTTTGCTGCCACCTGTTGGTCATTTGGATTTTTGTTACTCTAAAATGGCCTTTTTCTAGAAAACTACCATTAATTCTACTTGCAAGCGATTCCACAGCTTGTGAGAGGAAGGCTATTCTCTCTCTCTCTCTCCCTCTCTCTCTCTTTTTGAAATTGCTTCGGGCACAACGGGAAAAACAAAAAAACACTGACATGTGCATTTTCATACAAACAATATGCAAACTTGTTTAGTCTCCATGCTTTTAATTGAACAATTCTTCAATTAAGTAGTGATTGAATTGCCTCAGGTTAGCAAATTTAGGATTGCAAAATGTAATTAACTAAAGGAAGTGCAATGATACATTCATTCTTCCCACTCCCAACTGTGCGTGGAATTAGGAATTAGACCCACTGTTCATCCGTTCAACTTCTTCTGACACTTTCATCATAACCAAGGTTAGGATAATTTATTTGTTTTTCCTTCAGCCAAAGAAATGACCCTATGAGTTGATGCTTTCTTCTGGCTTCCTTTATCTGGGCAACTAGACCAAAGAGATAAAAATGTAATCACATCCAATATAGCCAACTCAACATCTGCTAAAACTAGATCTTCTTGAAAATAGCCCTGTAAAATATTCCTTTGTGGTACCAATAGAAGAGAAAATTTGTAGCTCAGGATTGAACTGTGGAATCCTTGGTGCTCTCTGAGCTTGGTGGTTTCTTTGCAGATGTCTCATCACCAAACTAAGTAACATCATCAGTGCTAATAGGGTGTGAGTTTTGTTCTCATTTTATATACTAATGGCTGGCCCCGTCAGTGATGCTGGGAGCCTTCTTGGCGGTTTCTTGATTAGGTTGTTATTTATTATTAGCTTCTTTGAGTTGAGCCCCAGCCCTGTGGAATGAACTGCCCCCGGAAATACGTAAGATCTCCGACCTCCGGGTGTTTTGCTGCGCTCTGAAGACCCTGTTGTTCCGCCAGGCCGGGCTATTAACATAACGATTTTAAATTGGGGTATTTTAAATTTCTGGGATTTTAATTGGAGCCTAATTATTTAATGATTTTAAATTTTAATTGTTGTTTTGTTTGTGTTTTTAAATAGGCTGTACACCGCCCTGAGTCCTTTGGGAGAAAGGCGGTATAGAAATAAAATTATTATTATTATTATTATTATTATTATTATTATTATTATTATTATTATTATTATTATTATTTCCTTGATTGGGATATTATTAGCTTCTTGAATGTTGGTCTAGTGCAGAGGCCTTCGAACTTGGCAGCTTGAAGACTTGTGGACTTCAACTCCCAGAATGCTCCAGCCAGCTGACTGGAGCATTCTGGGAGTTGAAGTCCACAAGTCTTCAAGCTGCCAAGTTTGAAGACCTCTGGTCTAGTGTTAATCTTGGTATTAATCAATGGTCATCCCTGGGTATTGAATAACAGACTAACAGAATAACAGAGTTGGAAAGGACTTTGGAGGCAGTGGTGAAATCCACTTTTTTTTTTACTACCAGTTCTGTGGGCGTGGCTTAGTGGGCATGGTGTGGTTTGGTGGGAGTGGCTTGGTAGGCATGGCAAGGGAGGGATAGTGCAAAATCTCCATTCCCACCCCACTCTGGGACCAGCCAGAGGTGGTATTTGCCAGTTCTCCGAACTACTCAAAATGTCCGCTACCGGTTCTCCAGAACCTATCAGAACCTGCTGGATTTCACCCCTGCTTGGAGGTCTTTTAGTCCAACCCCCTGCTCAGGCAGGAAACTCTGTACCATTTCAGACTAATGGTTGTCCAATCTCTTCTTAAAAACCTCCAGTGTTGGAGCACCCACAATTTCTGAAGGCAAACTATTCCAAGAGTTAATTGTTCTCACTGTTAGGAAGTTTAGTTTAGTTGCTTCTGATCTTGATTAGTTTCCATCTATTTTTTTCTTCTCTTGCCTTCTGGTACTTTGAAAGATAGCTTGACCCCCTCTTCTTTGTGGCAGCCCCTCAAATATTGGGAGACTGCTATCATGTCACCCCTAGTCCTCCTTTTCATTAAACTAGACATACCCAATTCTTGCAACCGTTTGCAAGAGTTTCATTAAACTTTCGACTGGTAGGTAGAGGTTGTTTATCTCTATGTGCCTGTTGATGGCTGATTTGTTTGAGTGCCAGTTTCCAGGAATTTTGGTCTTGGTCTAGGATGCTGACACTTTCCTAGTTGATACTACGGTTAATTCTGTCCATGGGTTGTGAAATTACGTCATGTCTTCTGACTGCTAGTTGAGGTTCATGGATGCATTGTCTCTCCATTATCATTGGCACTGTTCAATTACAATTCTACAGTGGAAAAATAACTCCATCACTTCAGTGAAGTCCTTGAAATTTCGTCCTGCATATGTCCACCATGTTTATTTTCCAAAACGTATACTTTGGCTCAGAGATGAAATGTAAACTTTGTTTACATTTCTGTGGGCGTGGCTTGGTGGTGGTGGGTAATGTGACTGGGTGGGTGTGGCCAACTTTTTTTTTTTTAAACTTTTCAAAGCATTTTTTCTAATGCTTTGAAAAGCCTCTGCCGATCAGGCAACTCAGCTGGGATCGTCAGAGACTTTTCAAAGCATTTTTTTTACCACCTCTTCGGCCAAGAGGTTGCAGAAAAAAATGCTTTGAAAAGCCTCTGACGATCCCAGCTGAGCCGCGCGATCGTCAGAGGCTTTTTTTTTTTTTACTTTTAAAAGCATTTTTTTGTCAGAAGAGGTTGTAGAAAAAATGCTTTTAAAAGTTAAAAAAAAAAGCCTCTGATGATCCTGCGGCTCAGCTGTGCATGGTGGGGTGGGTGGGGGGCACAGGGATTTTTGCTACTGGTTCTCCGAACCATCCGCCGCCATCGCTACCGGATCGGGCGATCCGGTCCGAACCGGGAGCATATCACTCCTGCTTTGGCTGGCGTCTTCAGTGGTAGCATCTGCAGAAGAAAGAAGCATGGATAATATGGCTGTGGTTGTTTTTATACCACAGCAAGCGAGGATAGAAAGTGTAAGAAGAGATGATTAGCTGCAGCAGCAACATGTGTGAAAACCAAGGAGGCAAAGCTGGATGTTCAGTAGGCCGCTGGTTGCCACAGCAACTTCTCTCCGATTCCTACGATGCCTCTCCACTTTGAAGAGAGAAAACGCACACACAGAGACTGACTTCTCCTAAATCAAGTCATGGATTTACAGAACAAGGGGTGAAATGCAGATACGGTCCAATTTTGACCTCCTATTTCCCCATCTTCCAAATTCATGCAAGCGATGAACTTTCTTCTCCAAGAATGCATGGTGTTGCCTACAGAAAGATCCACCCCAAACTGCATTCTCTATTTTTTTTTTAAAAAAAATTGCTTATCCAAAGTGTGCAAGCATATCCGTTTGAGGAAAACGTGCGTGGAATGGCACACAATAAGCGAACATCCCAGCAAATGCCAGAGAGTAGGTGTATTTATTAAGCGAAATGGCATATTTATAATTTAATCATGCATATGTTCAAATGAGGGCCTTGGAGTCTTGCTGTGACTCTCTCTCTCTCTCTCTCTCCAGAAAAGAGCTTGCAAATTAAATTTTGAGCATGAAGGGGATGACGGAGAAAGAGAGAGAGGGCAGGTGAGAACAGTGAAGACAAGGTCAATAACAGTTAAATGTTTGCTAATGCAGTTTAAGCAGAAGTTCAGATGATTCAGACTGCAGGTCAATGTTTTTTTTTTCGTCCAGCAGTGGAGCAAGAAAAGTTCTTGTCTTGGACCTATATTATTTTACCTCATTTATGAAAGCTGCCTTGGTTGCCCATTTGCTTCTGGGTGCAATTTAAGGTGCTGGTTGTCACCTTCAAATCATTTCATGGCTTGGGAACCAGGTGATCTGAGGGACCCTCTCTTGCTGGTCATATCTACCCGACCCCCAGAGTGGAGAGGCAAGGAATGTTGTAGTCCCCAAAGAGATATATCTGGTGGGACCCAGAAGAAGGGCATTCTCCATCCATGGTGGTTCCTTCCAGTGATGGCTTTCAAATTTTTTTACTACCAGTTCTGTAGGTGTGGCTTGGTGGGCGTGGCATGGCTTGGTGGGCTGGCTTGGTGGGCGTGGCTTGGTGGGTGTGGCAGGGGAAGGATACTGTAAAATCTCCATTCCCTCCCCACTCCAGGGGAAGGATACTGCAAAATCCCCATTTCCTCCCAATCAGCTGGGACTTGGGAGGCAGAGAAGAGTTGGGGGTGGGGCCAGTCAGAGGTGGTATTTACCGGTTCTCTGAACTACTTTCCGCTACCGGTTCGCCAGAACTGGTCAGAATCTGCTGAAAACCACCTCTGAATGGAGCCCATTAAATGGCGGATATGAGTGTGTGTTGTCACAAGGGGGTAGGTGTGGAGGGGTTATTATTTTATTATTATTTTTATTTTGTATTATTTTTATTCCTGTTACATTGTGTTTTTATTTTCTATAAGCCACCTAGAGCCGCCATGAGGGAGGAGGCGGTTATATAAAATTAACTAACTAACTAACTAACCAACTAAACAAATAAAAATTTAGATGGTCTCCCAACTCACTCTCTTGTTGCTTGTATCTTTATGATTTACATTGTTTTATTTAGTTTCCTAGTATGACTTCGATTGCTTATTTAGTATCCTATGACTATCACTAAGTGTTGCATCTTATGATTCTTGATGAATGTATTTTTATGTACACTGAGAGCTTATGCACCAAAGACAAATTCCTTGTGTGTCCAATCACACTTGGTCAATAAAAATTCTGTTCTGTTCTCTCATTGACTGCAAGCGGCTTACAAAAATTAAACCATGATACCAAACCCAATAATAGCCACCCCTACACCATTAGCAACAACAATCAAACCAGCCACATAATGGACTCCATATTACTCTGAGGCCCCCAGACCCATTGGCAGAAAAAGGTCTTCATGAACTTGTGAAAGAGTGTCAAAGTGGGGACCAATCCTACCTTTGCAAGGATGATGTTCTACAGGGAAGGAGCCACCACAGAGAAGGCCCTTCTTCTTGATCCCGTTAGGTGGACCTCCTGGGAGAGAGGATCCCAAGCATTCCCTGTCTCCCTGGTCGGTTGGGTAGACATGACTGGGAAAAGAAGGTCCCTGGTCGGTTGGGTAGACATGACTGGGAAACAAATAACCTGTTCCCAGGTCATGTAGGGTTTTGAAGGGGACAATCAACATCTTGAATTGGTCCTGGAAGTAAATCACCAACCAATGCAGTTCCCGAAAGAGGTATGTGCAAGTCTCAGCTTGCACAAAACCATCTGGATTGCCACATTTTGAACCAATTGAAGTTTCTGGATACTTTTCAAGGGTAGACCCATATAGAGTGGATTGCAGTAGTCCTTTTCTAACAGTTCATATTTAATAGTTCCAGGAGTGGACCAGCCTTCAGTTATGTGGCAGACCATGTTCTGCAGCAGATTTATGTGGAGGTGGTAACAAATGGGGAAAACATTTGTGTGATACTATTTTAAGGATATTCAGATACCTCCGTGACGAGGCTGTGTGCATTCTTCATTATGAACGTGATTAAAAATGTTGCCTATAGGAGAAGAAGCCTGATGGATCATCTTGTCACATGTGAAGGTAATTGGTATTTAAAAGCAAAGAGCTTCTGGAAGTTTTTTTTAAAAAAGTTTAGTAGATAAGCAACTGGTCGTTCTCTTCTCTTGCCCCAGATAGAAAGTCCATACAGAGAGTGGTAAGGACAACAGAGAAGGTTATAGGAAGAAGACAGTGTTCGTGTGCCTTTGGCTATAGCCATGCTGGCCACACGACTACGGAAATTGTCTTCAGACAATGCTAAGTCCCTCAGCCAAGAAACGGAGAGGAGCACCGTGCCTTAAAGTTGGGCATGACTGGACAGGAAAATCTTTACCTTTTAAATGCTTTAATATTCCTCTTATGAAGAGAGAAAGCATCTTAAATAATTTCCTATTAGGTAAGAATATCTGGAGTGAAACCTCACTCCTTCCTTGATTAAATATGATTTAGAGAGGGGAGGTTGCTAGGAGGATCCCATTTCAAGTATCTAATTAGAAAAGAGGTTGGCAAAATGAACATACTCCAGAGTTAATCGAGAGATAGCAAGTGAGTGCTGAGTCAGACTTTGCAATTCACACGCTCCTTTGATGCATATAAAATGGCTACTTGCAACTCTTGTTAATTTTCTTTTTTAAAAAATTGCAAAGGCAGTAGAAAAATTATACCTTCCTCAATATTTCATGTTTTTTAATCTATGTTTTATGACAACAACTCAGTAAACTGATAAAGTCCTTCAGGAAATCCAGTTTTGTCTACAGATAGTCCTTGACTTTCAACAGTTCCTTTAGTGACTATCTGAAGTTACGCTGACACTGAAAAACTGACTTATGACCATTTTTCACACTTACAACCATTGCCGCATCCCCATGTTCACATTATCAAAATTCAGACACCGACTCATATTGATAGATAGATAGATAGATAGATAGATAGATAGATAGATAGATAGATGGTATAGATAGATGGTAGGTAGGTAGGTAGGTGGATGGATGGATGGATGGTAGGTAGGTAGATAAGTAGATAAATAGATGGAAAGTAGGTAGGTAGGTGGGTGGGTGGGTGGATGGATGGTAGGTAAGTAGGTAGGTAGGTAGATAGATAGATAGATAGATAGATAGATAGATAGATAGATAGTAGGTAGGTGTGTGGGTGTGTGGGTGGATGGAAGGTAGGTAAGTAGATAGATAGATAGATAGATAGTAGGTAAGTAGGTGGATGGATGGATGGATGGATGGTAGGTAGATAGATAAATAGATGGAAAGTAGGTAGGTAGGTGGATGGGTGGGTGGATGGATGGTAGGTAGGTAGGTAGGTAGATAGATAGATAAATAGATAGATAGATAGATAGATAGATAGATAGATAGATAGATAGATACAGTAGACAAACAGACAGATAGAGAGATAGATAATGGATGGATAGGTAAGTAGATGGGTAGGTAGGTAGATGGGTAGACACAGAGACAGAAACGGAGAACATCCTGAGAAGGCTTCTAACAGAACTTCTTTGAAACATCATATCTTCTTGCTATATCCATGACTTTCCTCTTATCAATATTTTAGACCGTATAGGTATCCATCTTCCCTGCTCCTGGGCCTATTTGCCTCTTTCCTTTCTCCCGGAATCCCCTAATCATAACTTGATCTCTTGTCATTTTGTTTGTCTCCTGCTGTTTAAAAAACTTTTTTAAAAAATCTGTCAGCTTCTGCTGTAAAAAAGGACCTACGGGAAAAAAAAAACAACCCAGTGATGTTACAGACTTCTAGGAAAATGATGGTCCTTCCCTTCATTTTAAAATTTCTGGAGCAACTTCGTGGGTCTGTTGACTTGCTCCATTTTACAGACCTGAAACCGGTAAGATAAACCAAAAGCTATTCGGTAAGCATTAAATATTACATAAAGAAACTGACTTCCTTTTTCATAGGCCCTTGAGCTGAAGACTCTGAAAGGGATTGTATTAAATAATAATAATTAAAAAAAAAAAAAAAAACTATTGAAATCCGTGTTTGGTTGCCAAAATGAAAAGAACAGCATTTTTAAATATAAAAGAGAAGGTAAGAGCCCTTCACACATAATATATTATGGATAAAGATAATGCAGCCTATTCTCTTCACCTCCTCCTTCTTACACAATGGGTGAAGCTGGGGGTGATTTTGTGCTTCCCAAATGCTCTAAACCCAACTTTATCTTGTCCAATTTGGGAGCTACCATAAGCAGAACCTTCCCTGTTCATTTTTATTTATTTAATAAACACATTTATACGGCTGTCCAGCTCACACAGAGGGTGCACAACATAAAAAGCCATATCCCACTACCTCCACAGCAGCAACAAAACATTAAAATCATATCTGTCTGTCTGTCTGTCTATCTATCTATCTATCTATCTATCTATCTATCTATCTATCTACCTATCTACCTACCTCTATCTACCTATCTACCTACCTATCTATCTTTATTATAATAATATAATAACTTTATTGTCATTGTAAGTATATACACAGTATACCCATGCAATGAAATTCACTTAACACCCAAAGACCAGGTCCAACACACAGAACAATCCCCAAACACACTCCCACCCACCACAAATTCCCCACCCCTAAACCACCCAAACATCCACGCAACAGACCAAGTAATGCTGACCAACAGCTCATTATTACTAACGCAGCTGCCTGCAATTTACTGCTGGTTCGAATCTCTCCAAGGCTCAAGGTTGACTCAGCCTTCCATCCTTTCTAAGGTAGGTGAAATGAGGACCCAGTTTGTGGGGGCAATAAGCTGACTTTGTATAAAATATACAAAAGAATGAAGGCTATTGCTTAACGCATTGTAAGCCGCCCTGAGTCTCCGGAGAAGGGCGGCATATAAATCAAATTAAAAAAAAAATTGATGGTGGCCCTTTAGTTCATTGTTGAGTGCAATTATAGCTCTGGGATAAAAACTATTCAGAAGATGTGTGGTCTGAATTTTAATCGTTCTGTATCTTCTGCCAGAAGTAAACAGTCCAAAAAGATTGTAAGCAGGATGGGAAGAGTCTCTGAGAATGCTATGCAACTTCCTCAAACAGCGAGATTCAAAGATGTCATCCAGGGCTGGTAGCTGGAGTCCGATGATATTCTGGGCAGTTTTCATGATTCTCTGTAGAGCATTTTTGTCTGCTACAGAGCTGCTCCCATACCATGCAAGATTGTCATATGTCAGGACACTCTCAATGGTGCTGCGATAGTAGGACAGAAGTAGATGCCGAGATAGATTTATCTTCCTGAGCATTCTCAGGAAGTACAGCTATCTATCTATCATCTATCTATCTATCTATCTATCTATCTATCTATCTATCTATCTTTCTATCTATCTATCATCTATCTATCTATCTATCTATCTATCTATCTATCTACCTATCTATCATCTATCTATCTATCTATCTTTCTATCATCTATCTTTCTATCTATTATCTATCTATCTATCTATCTATCTATCTATCTATCTATCTATCTATCTATCTATCTATCATCAGATTAATATGGCCACCCAGTTGGAGACATCAATGAAACATACTGAACAGTACAGTTGCCTACAATTCGGAAGAATTAAAAGGAGGAGGAGGAGGAGGAGGAGGAGGAGGAGGACTGTGGGGTCCTTGGTGCTCTCTGAGCTTGGTTGTTTCCTTGCAGATGTCTCATGACCCAAACTAGGTACCTTCATCAGTGTTAGAAGAGAGAGGAGTTTGTGAGGAGGAGAACTAGGAGGAGGAGGAGGAGGAGAAGGAGGAATTTTTGAATTTCATATAACGACATAACTAAAATCCATACAAAAGTAAAGGGGAGAGTGATTCCTGCAGTGATTTTCTTGGGAAAAAAAAAATCAGATTTCCTGAATGACACTAGTAACAAACAATTAATTTCATTGAAAAACAGCTCATGCTTCACAGGTGATTTACTCCTGGCAATCTCCTGCTACAGACAGGGATGGGTGTAAAATTAGTTGATTGAGTCCCTCCCCCGTTCTCTTCAGCCAATCAGCAACTTGAGAATATAGGCATAAACTGATCTGCATAGCAGATATTGACAGATGAGAGACGTTTGTGATGTGGCTTGCAATGCTGAGCCAAAAGTCGCACAAAATGAGTATGCTTAAAACACACACACCGAAATATACTGATTAAGAGACTCAAACACAACGTGTAATTAAAAATAAAATAAAATCAGGAAACCTGAACTCCTAATGAGCCTAGCTGAAGACACCCTATGGCAACATACATTTTGAATGCCCCCCTAGGAAAATATTTATTTCTAAGGAGTATCTCAACTGGACCTGCAGTTCTTACATTAGATTTTTTTAAATATCTCTCTTCTTGAATTTTGATATGTTTTTCCCCATCTTCTTCTGGAACTGGACAGTGAAATGAGGGTTTGATGGGGACTATATATATATATATATATATATATATATATATATATATATATATATATATATATATATATATATAGCAAAATCCCCATTCCCTGCCCACTCCTGGGGGAAGGATATTGCAAAATCTTCATTCCCACCCCACTCTGGGGCCAGCCAGAGGTGGTATTTGCCGGTTCTCCAAACTACTCAAAATTTCCGCTACCAGTTCGTCAGATCCTGTTGGATTTCACCCCTGGTTTGATCTCCTCATCTTTGTAGGAGCTCTTCAAATATTGGAAGACTGCTATCATGTCCCCGCCAGTCCTTCTTCTCATTAGACTAGACATACCCAATTCCTGGAACCCTTCTTCATATGTTTTAGTCTCCAGCCCCCTAATCATTCTTGTTGCTCTTCTCTGAATTCTTTCCTGAGTCTCAACATCCTTTTTTATATTGTGGCGACCAAAACTGGATGCGGTACACTCCAAGTGTGGTCTCACCAAGGCCTTATAAAGTGGTATTAACACTTCATGTGATCTTGATTCTGTCTTGCAGTGAATTTTTTCTTCTGTCTTGCAGTGAAATTTTTCCATGAAATCTGTCTTGCAGTAAATTTTTTGTAATGGAACCGAGACAGTTGTCCACTTTATATTGTTGGATTATTGTTCTAAAATAACAAGCCAAATCACGTTTTAATCTGACCCTGCAGCATAACCTATCACCCTGTTTCTCAGCCTCATTAAGATGTATGTCCCAGAATTCCACAAATGCTGGCTGGGGAATTCTGGGAGTTGAAGTCCACACATCTTAAAATCGCTGAGTGTACAGAAACACTGACTTATTAAAAGAAGATGCTCAATGCAGTTGGCTACTGATGTACGATGTTCTCCTTTCTCTGTTATTATTTCTACCTTTTAAATGGTTTTATAATTGGATTTTTCCAAACAAGCTAAAACTTTGATCAATACAGATTACTGTAGCAACGTGGGCGTATATTGTGTAAAATATGTTTTTAAAACATGCAGAATTACCCTGAATTGACACTCATGGGTTAGCTAGAAAAAAAATGCAGTAGGCAAGGAGAGAAAACATCTACCATATTTTTCAGAGTATAAGATGCTCCGGACTATAAGATGCACCTACCTTTTTTGGTTAGGAAAACAAGAAAAAGAAATCTGCCTCTGCCTCCCAGCAATTTTGCCTCGTTGCAGCAAACAGCAAATAGCCTGATTTACTTTCATTTTCAACATAGCTTGATTAGCACAAGAAAAAAAAAAATCTGCTCCCAGCAATTTACCTCCTTGCAGCAAGCAGCAGAGGCCCACGCTAATTAGGCTGTGCTGAAGCTGAAACGAGCTGTTTCTTCTTGCTGCTTGCTGCAAGGAGGTAAACTGCTGGGAGGCAGAAGTCAAAGGGTGGGGGGCAGTGGGTGGGCAGGGCTACATTCGGTGTATAAGACACACCTAAATTTTCACCCCCTTTTAGGGGGGAAAAAGGTGCATCTTATACTCTGAAAAATACGGTAATTCTACCAATAGATGCTTATTTGATCGTGTTTGACCAAACATGCTCTGTTTTTTTCTACTTTTTCCAAATGTCTGCCTGCATATTTATTTCTTCCCCCCAATTTCTGCCTGATACCCAGGAAATACCCCCCAAAACAAGCATGCATATTGTAAAAGGAGTGTGATCTTCTTGTTTGATTTCTGCGGAAGTCCGCAGAGTTCATTTAAAATTTATCATCTCCTTTTATCAGGCATGATATCGATGAACTTAAAGCAGTCACGGGCTCCATCAATTAATGCCCAAAACCAACATATCCAGGACTAGACACTTGATAATTCCTGCCTCCCCCCACCCCGCCATCATTATTAAACCACTTTTCTTCAAAGCATAAAGGAAGTTGGCAACTTAGAAAGAGAAATCATAACCCTTTGCAGGACTGATGAGCTATTGAGAAGAGAAGGAAGGAAAAAAAGAGAGCGGAAAGTGACAGATTTTAAATCTCAGTTATGTCGGAGAGAATTTACGGGAAGTAAGGCGAGTCAAAAGAACATAGATAATGGCCAAAGGGTGGGGAGGAAATCTTTTTTTTTCCTCACCGGAAATCAACTTGTGAGGGTTTCTGAGAAGAAGCTCAAATGAGGCTGTCATCCAATAACTGAGTAAAAACAGTAGATTTTTTTAAAAAATGGGTTGTTCTACTGTTTACCCCACATTATATATGTAGGCCCTGTGCCATTTCAGACAAATGGCTTCTTAAAAACCTCCATTGATAAAGCAGCCATAACTTCTGGAGGCCAGCTGTTCCACTGATTAATTGTCCTCACTGTTAGGAAGTTTCTCCTTAATTCTAGGTTGCTTCTCTCCTTGGTTAGTTTCCATCCATTGTTTCTTGTCCTGCTTTAGAGAATAGATTGACCCCAGTGGTGGAATTCAGATTTTTTTTACTACTGGTTTTGTGGGTGTGGCTTGGTGGGCATGGTGTGGCTTGGTGGGTGTGGCAGGGGAAGGATATTGCAAAATCTCCATTCCCACCCCACTCCAGGGGAAGGATATTGCAAAATCCCCATTCCCTCCCAACTCCAGG
The DNA here is from genome assembly GCA_022577455.1 of Arizona elegans. NCBI lineage: Eukaryota > Metazoa > Chordata > Lepidosauria > Squamata > Colubridae > Arizona > Arizona elegans. Next base: position 2,964,079 of record JAKOOJ010000049.1, read on the forward strand.
GGAAGGATATTGCGAAATCTCCATTCCCACCCCACTCTGGGGCCCGCCAGAGGTGGTATTTGCTGGTTCTCCAAACTACTCAAAATTTCCGCTACCGGTTCTCCAGAACCTGCTGTATTTCACCCCAGTTGACCTGCTTTTTTGTGGTAATATTGGAACAACTGTCCTTCTGTCATGTCCTTCTTTTCATGTTCTTCTAGACATACCCCAATTTCAACAACCTTTCTTTCTTTGTTTTAGCCTCCAGTCCCCTAATCCTCTTTGTTGCTCTTCTCTTCACACTTTCTAAAGTCTCAGCATCTTGTTTACATCATGGCGACCAAAACTGGACGCAGTATTCGAAGTTTGGTCTTCAGAGGTGGGTTCCAGCAGGTTCTGACCAGTTCTGCAGAACCGGTAGCAGAAATTTTGAGTAGTTTGGAGAACCGGTAATAAAAATTCTGACTGGCCCCGCCCACGTCTAGTCTCTGCCTCCTGAGTCCCAGCTGATCGGGAGGAAATGGGGATTTTGCAGTAACCTTCTCCTGGGGTGGGAATGGAGATTTTGCAGTATCCTTCCCCTGCCATGCCCAGCAAGCCATGCCCACAGAACCGGTAGTCAAATTTTTTTGAATCTTTTTTTTTTTAATTTGATTTATATGCCGCCCTTCTCCGGAGACTCAGGGCGGCTTACAATGCGTTAAGCAATAGCCTTCATCCTTTTGTATATTTATACCAAGTCAGCTTATTGCCCCCACAAACTGGGTCCTCATTTCACCTACCTTAGAAAAGATGGAAGGCTGAGTCAACCTTGAGCCTGGGGAGATTCGAACTTGCAGTAATTGCAGGCAGCTGAATGTTAATAACAGGCTATTAGTCTGCTGCGCCACCAGGCTCTTTCCCACCACTATTGATCTTACCAAGGCTTTATAAAGTGGTATTATAAAGCCTTGGTAAATTGACTTTGTGTAAATAAGAACACCACTTGGGGCGGGGGGGGGGAACCAAAAGCCCTACTAAGCAGGTATATACAAAAGTATGAAGGCTATTGCTTAACGCATTGTAAACCGCCCTGAGTCACCGGAGAAGGGCGGCATATATAAATTGCACCAATAAATAAATAAATAAATAAATATTAACACTTCAAAACAAATGTGGAAGAATAGCAGCAGAGGAATAAAAGAGAAGGACTGTCTCGTTGCCTCTTGAAAAGCAAAGGAAAAAAACACTTACTTTGAGACACAGTGAGAGAACAAGTGGAGCATTTGCAAAGGGGTGAGAGGGCCTCTTCTTTTTTTGTAAGCCATTGACTGTGGGATGCATTGTTGCAGAAACACACCTACACTCACCCAACAGACAATTAAATTAGACGTGGAGATCTTTTTTTTTAAAAAAAAATATGTATTATTTTTTTCCTCCTCTCGGTCCTGCTGCTCCTAGAGCCGAGAAAAATTTGATTTGTAAATCAAAACTACTTCTGATCCGAACGATTCGGGAGGCCTTTCTAAATTTCTGCCCTAATTTTGCTGAGTATGCTAACGGCCCGAGATTATTGAAGTTAGCACAATATATGGATCCTTTGTGTTTTAGATCTTTTTGTGTTACACTCTCCGCGGGCTCTTGAGCAGAATATGTATGCATGAGATCAACTGATTATGCAGTTTTGAGGCAATAAAACCCACAAATCAGTGGGATTGTAAAAAGGGCAGAGAGTCCAACACCTTAAATTATGCTGGAAGATGTTCTCTCTCCGTGTGTGTCTCCCTCTCTCCCTCTCTCTCTCTGTATGTGTGTATGTGTGTCTCTCTCTGTGTCTCTTTCTCTCTCTCCGCTCTCTCCCCCCTCTCTCTGTCTCTCTGTCTCTCCCTCTCTCTCCTCTCCCTCTCTCTCTCCCTCCCTCTCTCTCTGTGTCTCTGTGTCTCTTTCTCTCTCCTCCCCTCTCTCTCTCCACCTGTCTCTCTGTCTCTTTCTCTCTCTTTCTCTCTCTCTCTCCCCCTCTGTCTCTGTCTCTCTTTCTCTTTATCTTTCCCCCTGTCTCTCTCTGTGTGTCTCTCTTTCTCTCCCTCTCTCTCCCCTCTTTCTCTCCCCCTCTCTCTCTGTGTGTCTCTGTGTCTCTTTCTCTCTCCTCCCCTCTCTCCCTCCACCTGTCTCTCTGTCTCTTTCTCTTTCTTTGTCGCTCTCTCTCCCCCTCTGTCTCTGTCTCTGTCTCTTTCTCTTTATCTTTCCCCCTCTGTCCCTCTCTGTCTGTCTCTCTTTCTCTCCCTCTCTCTCCCCTCTTTCTCTCCCCCTCTCTCTCTCTGTGTCTCTGTGTCTCTTTCTCTCTCCTCCCCTCTCTCCCTCCACCTGTCTCTCTGTCTCTTTCTCTCTCTGTCTCTCTCTCTCCCCCCCCTCTGTCTCTGTCTCTCTTTCTCTTTCCCCCTCTGTCTCTCTCTGTGTGTCTCTCTTTCCCTCCCTCCCTCTCCCCTCTTTCTCTCTCCGTCTCTCTCTGTGTCTCTGTGTCTCTTTCTCTCTCCCTCCACCTGTCTGTCTCTTTCTCTCTCTGTTTTTCTCTCTCTCCCTCTCTCTGTCTCTCTCTCTGTGTCTCTCTTTTCTGTTTCTGTTTCTGTCTCTCCCTCCCTCCCTCTTTTTCTCTCTGTCTCCCCAGGAGTGATGTTTGCATCCTAATCAATCCAGGATAAAAGGGGAAGACATACAACAACAACAACAACAACAATACAAAAGCAGTGTTAAAATAACAGAGCCTTTACTAGCATCCAGCTAATCAGAGAATGGAATAGCAAAAAGGACCACAAAACCCAGAGACATAGAAGCAAACCATAAACTTGTAACAGGAGGGACATAGCCGTAGACAACACCCATCTGGGCACATGCAATAAAACAATTGTTGGATAGCCTAAACTGTTTTGGTTTGATTTCTTGCTCTATACCTTTCCATAACCTTTCACCATTATCATTCGATCTACCCACCATCTATCTTGCTCCGTTCATAGAATCATAGAGCCGGAAGGGACCTTGAGGGACTCCTAATTCAACCGCCTGCTTAAGGCAGGAGACTTTATACCATTCAGGCCAAATGATTGCCCAATTGCCCGGTCTAGGATAGAGAATAGGGCCGTGATGGCGAACCTATGGCACACGTACCACAGGTGGCGAGCGGAGCCATATCAGTGAGGACGCGAGCTCAGCTCCGGCGTGCATGCGTGTGCTGCACAGCTGATTTTTGGGTCTTTTGGGCCCACTGGAAGTCAGCAAAAAGGCTGTTTCTGGCCTCCGGAGGGCCTTCAGGGCAGTGGGGAAGGCCATTTTTGCCCTCCCCATTCTCCTAGAAAGGCTCTGGAGCCTGGGGAGAGCGAAAAACAGGCCTACCTTGCCATCGCATGCCAAAAGTGGGGGGAGCGTGCGGGGCGGGTCGCACACGCATGTGTGGGGGGCGGGGCACATGGAATTATAGCTGTGGGCATGCACATGACCGACTCCCCCACACTCTCCCCACTTTTGGCACACAATGCCAAAAAGGTTAGCCATCACTGGAATAGGGGATAGAGGATGGGGATGGGGGTTGGGGGATGGGCAGTGGTGGGTTCCTCCCGGTTCGGTCCAGTTCGGCCGAGCCAGTAGCGGTGACGATATGACGTCACCGAACCGGTTCTCCCCCCCCCCCCGTCCTCCCACTCCCCCACCCACCCACGTTATTCTTACCTTTTATTTGGTCCCACCCCCCAATCTATTGCTGCCTCCTGAGTCCCAGCTGATGACTAGAGGGAAAAAAAACTGTTTAAACTCTTGCTGCGGGGCTTCAAAGGGCCACCCTACAGCTGATCAGTGTTAAAAGCAAACAAATGAGTCGGGTCGTAAGTGCAAGGACTGGTCGTAAGTGCGAGGACCTTCCAGAAATGACTCTGACCAGCTAGCCACACCCACCTAGTCACAGGACCTCCAAGCCACACCCACAAAATAAGCCACGCCCACAGAACCGGTAGTAAAATAATTTAGAACCCACCCCTGGGGATGGGGGAAGAGGGCAGAGGGGAGAGGGAAGAGAAGAGGAGAAGTAGGAAGGGACCTTGGAAGTCATCTAACCCAACCCCATGCTTGAACAGGAGAGGCTATACCATTTCAGACAAATGGTTGTCCAAACTCTTCTCGATGGGTCACCCACAATGGTTGAAGACAAGCCGTTCCACTGTTTAATTGCTCTCACTGTTGGGAAATTTCTCCATAGTTCTAAATTGCTTCTCTCCTTGATTAGTTTCCATCCATTGTTTCTTGTCATGGCCTTCTGATGCTTTGGAAAATAGGTTGACCCCTTCTTCCTGGTGGCAGCCCCTCAGTCTATTTCAATCTATTTAGAACACCCAAAATTTCGAGAAGCAAGCTAGCCTATTGATTCATCATTGACCCAATGCCGGAAAATTTCTCTTTACTTCTAGGTTGGATCTCTTCTTTACAACCTTCCACCGCTTAATTCTTGTCCTGCCCTCTGGTGTTTTGGACAATAAGTCAATCCCCTCTTCTCTTTGACAGTACTCTTCAAGTACTGGAAGACAGTTATCACGTCCCCCCTATTCAGATAACAAAGTCAGTTTATTGCCCCCACAAACTGGGTCCTCAATTTACCTACCTTAGAAAGGATGGAAGGCTGAGTCAACCTTGAGCCTTGGCGAGATTCGAACCTGCAGTAATTGCAGGCAGCTGGTCTTAATAACCAGCTTAATAACAGGGTGCCTTAGACCACTGTACTACCAAGGCTTGCAAGATGTCCACATGAAAATCCAGGTCACAAATTGCTCAATGAATTTAATTTTTATTAAATTCATAGACCATCACAAATTTCCTTTTTCATTTGCTCTAAGCAAAGGAGTGGTGCGGTGGCCTAGAGGTGGAGCTCTCGCCTCACAATCAGGAGGCTGTGAGTTCGATCCTAGGTAGAGGCAGATATTTCTCTCTGTGGGCACATTGAGAATATATCTGAACCAAAACTCCGCATTGGTGACAGGGAGGGCATCTGGCCATTAAAACACTCTGCTAGCTCCATTCAGTTGCCCAGACTCCACCCCACAAGGGATTATTGGGTCGTTAAATGAAGATGAGGATTTGCTCTAAGCAAAATGTCATGCTATTCACAATTCACTTGATCCATATCTTTTAACAACTGTCTCGCTGAACAACAGAAATTTTTAGGCTCAGTTGTAACTGTAACTGGAGGACTACCTGTACTTAACCATCCAACTAACAACAGACCCATGAAAGGAAATAATGCATGCTAAAAGTGAAAAAGGTAGCAAACACAAATGATAAAACAACAAATGCATCTTTAAAAAAAGAAGAAGAAGGAATCAGAAAAAGAGAAGGTAGAACTCAGGTTAAGTCTGTTGATGTGTTTGGAGCGCTCCTGAATTACTTGACTGACTGTCATTCAAGACAGTGGTGGGTTGCCCCCGGTTCGGATCGGTTCGCAAGAGGCCCCGCCCATCACCCCGGATGTCATCATTGGCGATCTGGGTATGCGGAGAAGCTTCGCGCAATCCCATTGCAAACCAGTAGTAAAGGTAAGTAGAACCCACCCAGTGGTGGAATCTAAAATTTGTTACTACCGGTTCTGTGGGCGTGGCTTGGTGTGTGTGTGGGGTAATGTGACTGGGTGGGCGTGGCCATTTTTTTTTTTAACTGAGCTTGGATCGCCAGAGGCTTTTAAAAGAAAAAAAGCCTCTGGCGATCAGGCAACTCAGCTTGGATCGCCAGAGGCATTTAAAAGAAAAAAAGCCTCTGGCGATCAGGCAACTCAGCTTGGATCGCCAGAGGCTTTTAAAAGAAAAAAAAGCCTCTGGCAATCAGGCAACTCAGCTTGGATTGTCAGAGGCATTTAAAAGAAAAAAAAGGTTTTTTTTTCTTTTAAAAGCCTCTGACGATCCAAGCTGAGTTGCCTGATCGCCAGAGGCTTTTTTTCTTTTAAAAGAACCATGCGATCACCAGAGGCTTTTTCTTTTTACTTTTAAAAGCATTTTTTCAGCTGAAGAGGTTGTAGAAAAAATGCTTTTAAAAGTAAAAAAATGATTGTGTGGCTCAGCTGGGTATTGTGGGGGCGGGGGGCAGGGATTTTTGCTACTGGTTCTCCGAACCACCCACCTCCATCGCTACCGGATCGGGTGATCCAGTCCGAACTGGGAGTATTTCACCCTTGAACCCACCCCTGATTCAAGACAGTTAGTTCTGGACAGCTGCAGGACGGCCATTCTTAATAAATTGTGGGGGTGGAAAAAAAAAACATACGATTGAAGATGTTATGCAATACCGTATGCAAATACACCCGGCCCTTAGCTTCACAAGAGTTGGGAATCCCTGAGGTTGATTAAGAACAATTCTTGATGGAGCTATAAATATGGAACGTTGCTTTGATTAATTCGCCAGCCTGCTACAGCAAAGGTGTGTTCGAGAATAAATCAATAACCTTGCTTGACCTTGAACAAGAGAGAAGACGCATCGGATATAGATTCCAGGAACTTCAGCTAAAGAAGTTGCCAGAATTGGCTTCTTCTCAAGCTTCTGTTTAAAATCATTTTTAAATGACAGAAGAGAAGTAATTCTCGAAAAAAAAAAAATCAATGGAAATTAATTTAATATATTGTCTGGGGAATGATGATCGGATTAGACTCAGTGTTGTTTTCATCATAACACCACCTATTTCTCTTGGCTGCAAACCCTATGTGCCTTTCGTGTATTTATTAGATTTATAGCCTACTTTTAATAGTTCATCACAGCATGAATAGAGTTCCATTCATCGGTTTTGCACCACCAGCTACAACCTTGTGAGATCCTTGGAGCTCCCTGAGCTCCATTTTGTTTTCTTGCGGACGTTTCATTGCCCAACTAGATAGCATCATCAGTGCAAGAAGAGAGTGGGGTTCTCTCTCTCTCTCTCTCTCTCTCTCTCTCTCTCTCTCTCTATATATATATATATATATATATATATATATATATATATATATATGTATATATATATATATATATATATATATATATATATATATATATATGTAGGTCTTTGGTTATTCGGGTCTTCTCCCACGTAAAATTGGGAGATTTTACGTGGGAGAAGACCCGAATAACCAAAGACCTACATACAAACACCCGCGAAAACCTGAGAAAACAAATCTATCTATCTATCTATCTATCTATCTATCTATCTATCTATCTATCTATCTTTAGCCAGGTTCTACCTACGTAAACTAAGATGTTATGCAGCCCTAGTTTTATATATAAACAAATACTATTTTATACACAAACAAATACTTAATACATCAGTCAATCCTTCCATGCGTCATCTCGGTGTTTCTTCATTGACTTCGTCTTCTTGTTGTTTCTTCTTTCTTCATATTCTCTTAATCTATTACAACCACTCTTCAAAACTACAATATTTTAATTATACCATTCTCTTACATATTTATTAATTTGTTTATCTATATCTCTTTTCTAGCCAATGGTAAAATTGTTTATTTGGTTGTTGGCAATGTTTTGGCCTTTCTATTTCCTTTTCAGCTTTTGGATTGTCTCTTTTGAATGGCATGTAGATGTTGTTTATCTCTATTTGTCTGTTGATGGCTGATTTGATCACTATCCCAACCTATAATATTTGAGCTACAAATATTCTATTAGTACAACCTTGTGAACTACGGTAAATTGTACTGAGAGCTGGTGAAAGGCACCCTATGGGCTTCCATGGCAGAGAGTAGATGTAAAGCATTTGAAAAAGTAGACCATAACCTACTACTAGATAAAGTACAAAAATGTGAGTTAGACAGCATAACCACCAGATGGATTCGTAACTGGCTGACCAACCGCACTCAACGTGGAGTCCTCAATGGAATTGCATCTACATGGAGGGAAGTATGCAGTGGAGTTCCCCAGGGCTCTGTTTTAGGCCCAGTGCTCTTCAACATCTTCATCAATGACTTGGACGAGGGGATAGATGGGGAACTCATCAAATTTGCAGATGACACCAAACTGGCAGGAATAGCCAACACTCCAGAAGATAGGCTCAAGATACAGAAGGATCTTGACAGACTTGAACATTGGGTGCTATCTAACAAAATGGAATTCAATGGTGAAAAAAGTAAGCAAGAAAAACAAAGTGAACAGGTACAGTATATGTGGTACCTTGCTCACTGTGAGAGGGATCTTGGAGTCCTAGTGGACAACCATTTAGATATGAGCCAGCCGTGTGCAGCAGCTGCCAAAAAAGCCAACACAGTTCTGGGCTGCATAAACAGAGGAATAGAATCAAGATCACGTGAAGGGTTAATACCACTTTATAATGCCTTGGTAAGGCCACACTTGGAATCCTGCATCCAGTTTTGGTCACCACGATGTAAAAAAGATGTGGAGACTCTAGAAAGAGTGCAGAGAAGAGCAACAAAGATGATTAGGGGACTGGAGGCTAAAACATATGAAGAACGGTTGCAGGAACTGGGTATGTCCAGTTTAATGAAAAGAAGGACTAGGGGAGACATGATAGCAGTCTTCCAATATTTCAGGGGCTGTCACCAAAAAGAGGGAGTCAAGCTATTCTCCAAAGCACCTGAGGGTAGAACAAGAAGCAATGGATGGAAACTAATCAAGGAGAGAAGCAACCTAGAACTAAGGAGGAATTTCCTGACAGTGAGAACAATTAACCAGTGGAACAACTTGCCTCCAGAACTTGTGAATGCTCCAACACTGGAAGTTTTTAAGAAAATGTTGGACAACCATTTGTCTGAAGTGGTGTAGGGTTTCCTGCCTAAGCAGGGGGTTGGACTAGAAGACCTCCAAGGTCCCTTCCAACTCTGTTATTCTATTCTATTCCAGATCTGCTCTTGACTTTTCATGGATCAATGTCAACCATTCAAATAATGAACTAAACTCCAAACCCTTCTCTTTTTCTCTAAAATAGCACAACGAGGGAACTTAAATTGAGAAGCTGCATTAGGATGACCCATTTAACCATAAATTACCCAATTCACCGCACTGTCGGGCTTCATACATCACATGGAATTATAATTAAATTGCAGACTTTATTTGTAAGACTTTATTTATAAGCTAAGAAAAAAACAGACTAACTTTACACAACCCGCTCGTACAAAACGGAATTGGCACATTTTGATTCCAGTCTGACATGTTACTAGATGACAAGGAATCACGAGCTCAAAAAGCCTTAAATTTCACAATCCTACACTCCATTAAATTATTGCCCAAGAATAAACATGCAGCTCACATCTGTTCTGAATATACATTTATTTATTTATTTATTTATTTATGTTTGTTTGTTTGTTTCTTTGATTTATATGCCGCCCTTCTCCGGAGACTCAGGGCGGCTTACAATGTGTTAAGCAATAGCCTTCATACTTTTGTATATTTATACAAAGTCAGCTTATTGCCCCCACAAACTGGGTCCTCAATTTACCTACCTTAGAAAGGATGGAAGGCTGAGTCAACCTTGAGCCTGGGGAGATTCGAACTTGCAATAATTGCAGGCAGCTGAATGTTAATAACAGGCTATTAGTCTGCTGCGCCACCAGGCTCTTTTTATTTATTTTAGTTTGTTGATCATGTCCTAGAAGAACGCTTGCAAGCAGTGTGGGATATCAACATCGTACAGCTGATAGCAGAATATAAAAACTATTTTATATCCTATATCAAGTTCAGACGAACAGTTGTCTAGTCTTTTTTTGAAAGTCTCTTTCTGAACATCCACAACTTCTGAAGGCAAGCCATTCTATAGTCCCAAAAGTGCTTTTTTCAGGAGGCAACTGGATTTCCTTGTTTTTTTTTTCTTTTGAAGACATTTTGCTTCTGATCCAAGAAGTTTCTTCAGCTCTGACAGGATAGTGTCAGAGCTGAAGAGTCAGAGCCGAAGAAGCTTCTTGGATGAGAAGCGAAACATCTTCAAAAGAAAAAGCAAAAAAGTCCAGTTGCCTCCTGAAAAAAAGCTCCTTTAGGACAGCCATCACCTGGATGACTGAGAATCTCTACAGACTTTTAGCTATACAATTTGGGACGGACACCCTTTGAATGGTGTGGGAGTAGGAATGGATTTCCAGAGGCAAAAATTGCAGACCACAGAAACCAGGAGCACCAGTTAGGTGTCGCTGAGGACACAGAGAAACCTCCAAGTGCTTCAACGACTGTCTAAAAAGATGCAGATGGCCTTCCATTCCCCATCATCCAGAATTGAAGAAGCTTTTTAGATGAGAACAGAGGTGGGATTCACTTACCTTCCCTACTGGTTTGCAAATGTGAATGGGCGCGTACCTGCACTCGCTTTGCTCGCTTGTGCCACCTTCCATGCATGCTTGGCCTTTCGTGCATACTCTTTGCTCGTGCACGTTCCTTCCGCACATGTGCATGGCCTCCAAAACATGGCTAAATAGGATGGCATAACCTCCAGGGGGATGTTCTGTCTGTTGTGGCTCCATTGCCTGAGCCTGGGCTATCAATAGATGCAGAATCTGAGAGTGAGGGAGAGGAGTTGGCAAGGCTTCCCTCTCCAGGACCCTCCTCTCTGGCAATGCCTCCGGAGGACACTGAAGGCCAAACAATAGGCTCAGAGCCAAGCACGTCCCCGCAGCCACAGGTGGACAGCGATGAAGGAGATAAGTGCTGGCTGGACCCTCGGCAGAGGCGCAGGGAGAAGCATGCACAGCAGAGGGGAAGGCGTGCCAGAGATTAGCTGAGTCACTGGACCACACCCCACAGGGTATAAATGTGGGTGTGGTGGCCGGTTCAGTTTGTGACGAGCAAAAACTGGAAATACTCCATGATCTCTGCGTTACTGGACTTTGCCTGCTTTATCGGACTGCATTTGGACTAATCCTTGTATTATTAACACTCTGCCTGTTTTATCAGAATGCTGCAGTCTAATCTTTGTTTTGTGTGAGTAAAGTCTGAATTGGCAGCTAGCCACTGGGTTGCTGCCAACTTTATCATCAAAGAGTTTTGTCATGTGGCTTATTAACTCCAGGCCATCTGTGGGGGTGTGTGCGTGGTACGGGGACAGAACATCATCCCCATCTCACACACGCGCCCCCACAGACAGTCAATAGTGAAGTAAACCAGCCGACAAAGGTTTCCCTAAGAGCAGAATTGGCAGCAACCCAGTGGCTGATTGCCAAGAGTCTTTTACTTACGAAGGGAGTGTTTTTTCAAAGCCAACACACACCAGATAAGAGAATATTCAAAAAGTCCAGCAATGCAGAGAGGTTTGTTCAATATCAGTTTTTGCTCGTCACAGAGCTTGAACCACCACACCCCCTTTTATACCCTGTGGGATGTGGTCCAGTGACTCAGCCTAATCTCTGGCATGCCTCTTCCTCTGCTGCACGCGCTTATCTCTGCGACGCTGTCGAGGGTCCAGCCAAGACTCATCATCATCATCATCATTACTGTCCACCTGCAGCTGCGTGGAAGTGCTTGGCCCCGGGCCTATCTCTTGGCCTTCGGAGGACACCGAAGGCATTGCCAGAGAGGAGGGTCCTGGAGAGGAAGGCCTTGCCAACTCCTCTCCTTCACTCTCGGAGTCCTCTCCTGCTGATAACACAGGCTCGGTGATCGGAGCCACAACAGGGGATGGGAGGGGCCTACCACAGCTGGCGCTACTGGTTTGCCCGAACCAGACAGAACCGGCTGAATCCCATCATTGTTTCGATGAGAAATGAAACATCTTCAAAAGAAAAAAACAAGGAAGTCCAGTTGCTTTCTGAAAAAGCACCTTTAGGACAACCATGACCTGGATGACTGAGAATCTCTACAGACTTTAGGGAATTTCTCCTTAATTCTAGGTTACTCCCAGTGGTGGGTTTCAATTTTTTTACTACTGGTTCTGTGGGTGTGGCTTGGTGGGCATGACATGGCTGGGTGGGCGTGGCAGGAGAAGGATACTGTAAAATCTCTGTTCTCACCCCACTCCAGGGAAAGGATACCGCAAAATCCCCATTTCCTCCCGATCAGCTGGGACTTGGAAGGCAGAGAATAGATGGGGGCGGGGCCAGTCAGAATTTTTATTACCAGTTCTCCAAACTACTCAAAATTTCCACTACCGGTTCGCCAGAACTGGTCAGAACCTGCTGCAACCCACCTCTCGTTGCTCCTCTCCTTGGTTAGTTCCCAGCCATTGTTTCTACTCTTGCCTTTTGTTGCTTTACAAAAGTTTCAAATCCTTCGACCCGGCCTCATTTAATATGACAGACTCGTACACAATTTTTCCCCATCCTCCCTATGTTTCCAACTTTGTCGTGTGTTTCACTATTCAAAAGGTTTCATATCATCTAGGGTAATTTTGCCCACAGATAAACTCATAGAAATTCATTCATTCGTCCATGTTATATACCTAAGCAATAGATAGCTAATAACTCCAAAAATCAGCATTTTTTTCCCTTCAGGTTAATGAATACCTATCTCCTTAATAGAATTGACGGAATAGAGAGTGACTGCACCTTTTCTTTTGCTGCAAGCAATTTAATAAAAGAGCCGGCTCAACCTTGCTCTTATATGTTCTGTGGATATTATATTGCCGGAGAGAGAGAAAGAGAAGAGAATCGAAATACAAAATATTTTGTAATAAATTCACGTAGAGACCTCTACTGCAGCCCAGCTGAGTGGAAATATATAAGCTGCTGATTCATAGAGTTACAGGTAGTTTTCAATCGCCTAGGGCTGCAAATGAGCCCAATATTTCCATTGTGAAGTGAATTCTGCCCCATTTTGCAACCTTTCTTGCCACAGTTGTTAAGTGAATCAAGGCAGTTGTTAAGTTAGTAACACAGTTGTTAAGCGAAACTAGCTTTCCCATTGCCTTGAGTTGTCAGAAGTTTGCAAGAAGTGATCATGTGATCCCAGGACATTGCGACCGTCATAAATATGAGCCGGAATTTTGAACACGTGACCACGGGGATGCTGCAATGGTCATAAGTGTGAAAAACGCTCATAAATCATTCTTTTCAGTGCCATCGTAACTTTGAATGGTCACTAAATGAATGGTTGCGAGTCAAGGATATTCGTAGACTGTATTTATCATGATATTTATCATTTATCATGGACTATATCTATCCACCTCTTCGGTGTCCTTCCATATAACACAGCATCATCTCCATTCTGTAAGTCCTTCTGCCACAGACAAAGATATTATCCTCTTCTTAACTACAGGAGTGGCCAAAACTGTGGAATTTTTTGGGAAAAGTGTATTTTCTAAAACTAGCTAATAACACCACTTTTTTTTTTTTTTGAGTAGTACCATAAAATTAGATATCAATGGAAAGATAATTTAATCAAGAATGTAATGCAGTAACTTTTATGAAGGATTTGCTGTTAGAATAGCAGTTACAGTATAAAGAAGAAAAGTGAAACACGTAGAAAAAACGAGATATACAAAAATGATCACCATAGAAAAAATGAAAGATACAAAAATTATCACCATGTGAGTTAATACTTAGTTGGGTAACCTTTAGCATGAATGACGGCCTTACAACGTCTTCCCATGGAGTGAACCAAGCCTTTGAGTTCTGCAGCTGTTCTAATGTGAAACCAAGATGGAATGATGGCTTCTATTAACTGGGTTTATTTATTACTGGGTCGCTTCCGACTAACAAGTTTCTTTAGTCGGCTCCATAGATTTTCCATTGGGTTAAGGTCTGGGCTATTCCTGGGCCATTCCAGCAATGGGATAGGATTATCTTGAAATTCCCCCCTCCCCAAAAGTGGTGTTATTAGCCATCAAACTTCAAAAATACACTTTTCCCAAAAGGTTTCCACAATTTTGGCCACTACTGTAGATATTATCCTCCCCTTGCAAAGCTACCACCCTTTAAAAAAATTGTTAGGGTCCATGTTTGATGGGAAAGGTTTGGCATCCTGTCAGAGCCAGTTATAAATCCTTTTTATTCTTCCTTCTAATATACTTATCTGGTGATTTGATCCCCACTCATTCTCTTCCTATGTCGGAAAGAATAATAATAATAATAAAAAAACCCTCAAGAAATAAGAAAACAGAACATGGAATTCAGAATCTACATCAAAAGAGCTTTGGAGGAAAGGTTTCCGAAGAAGGAAAGAGGGAGAAAACTTCTGAAGGAGGCAGCCTCTTTGTAACCTGTGGTTGTGTTAAAATATAGAATAATATGGTTGGAACGGACTTTGGCGGATTCTAGTCCAATCGTCTGCTCTGGCTTTCATGCCTAAGGTGGGACTAGAACTCCTAGTCTCCTGGTGATTGGCTCAAAGTCACCCAGTTAGCTTTCATGCCTAAGGTGGGACTCGAACTCACAATCTCCTGGTGATTGGCTCAAAGTCACCCAGTTAGCTTTCATGCCTAAAGTGGGACTAGAACTCACAATCTCCTGGTGATTGGCTCAAAGTCATCCAGTTAGCTTTCATGTCTAAGGCAGAACTCGAACTCACAACCTTCTGTTTTCTAGCTTGGTGCCTTAACCAGCAGACCAGTAGACTTTACCTCACCTGAACCACACAGCCTTTTTCTTTTCTTTTCTTTTTTTTTTAAAAAAAATCCTGCTGTTTTCCTCATTTGTAGAATTATGGCAATTCAGAGATTATAGCCACAGACAAAGAGGAGGGAGCTCTTTAAAATATTAATATTTGTCAGCAAGCATACCTATTTTAATCACACCATTGATTAAAACCATTAATATCTCATTGCATGCTACTGCAAATTTCATATCAAGGGATTTAAACATCATGAAGCAAGATTATAATATTTTTCTTTCTTTACAGAAAGGCAATTCATATCTAATTTTTCTGGCATCGTCGTACAAGCCTGATTATAATACTCTGGAAATTAAATAATAAATTCATTGGAGTAGATTTTTGTGTGTGTATTATTTCTGCAGAGAGACAGAGAGAGACAGAATGAGAGAGACAGAATGAATAGATTGCTATTAATGATTTATTACAAGTATTGCTAGTTTATTGACTTACAATTTTGCAACCGATGACAAAGGAATGAATAGAACAGAAACTTTAAATTGTGAACTTGAGGGATTCATGAAAATGATATTTGGAAAAAATAAAAATCAGATATATTTCATCCGAGACGTTCTAGGGATGAAGTTTATATGCTGATGCTAAAGATAGGAAGCTATTAAATACCAGTTGTTGAAAAAACATGGCATGTGTTTTCTTCATTTCTTTCTGGATGTCTGAGGAGACTAAAAGAAACAGATTGGTCATCTGCAATTTTTTTTCCCTATTCTTTCAATGCAGGCAGGAACAAATGTATACCATCTGGATGATATCACTCAACTTTTCCTTGAGCAACTGTTCCTATCTTTTTTCCTCGCTTCATCATTTTATTAAATTTTACAAAACGCACATAGGGAAAGGAAAAAAAAACCTCACCAACCTAAACTAACAATCAAGAGAATGGATGCGGCCTACGAAGAGAAGTGGGATAGAAAAGCACAAAGAGGTATGAAGAAAAAGAAAGGAAAATAGAAATATATATAAAGAACGACTTCTGACTTCTTCTGCCAAGGATATGAACAGAACAGAACAGAACAGAACAAAACAGAACAGAACAGAACGAATGGAATGGAATGGAATGGAATGGAATGGAATGGAATGGAATAGAATAGAATATTTGGAATGGAATGGAACTGAAAAAATGGAACGGAATGGAACAGAACAGAAGGAAAAGAAAGGAACTGAACGGAACAGAACAGAACAGAACAACAGGTTTGTTGACCAAATGTGATTGGAGATTTGTCTCCAGTGGAAGGAAGTTCTCACTGTACATACAAACAACAAAGTAAGACAGGCTTAGTTTAAGACTGTACTATAATGTCCATTTCTCCTCCTCAAAGAAAGAAGAAGAAAAAAGGGAAGGGGAAAGGAAAAAATGCAAATGCTCCTATCCTAAATAGACTTTAGACAACTCTAAAGCTGTTACAGCAATTTCCCTCCGCTTTCTCACTTAACCAAATTCATTGTGGGTGATTAATGCTAGCAATACATAATCTTTAAGAAATACTCTGTTTGCTGATTTTGTATCCATTTTTCATTGGTCTCTTTCTCGTTTAAATATTTTGTACTTTTAATAAAGTTAAAGTTTTCAAACGTTCTGAGTTTCAGGGGTCTTTGTATTATCCCAATATTTTTCATTTGGGATCTGTCCTACCTGTAAATCTTGGTGCCCATTCAGTGGTCAAGAAATTCAAAATGGTGGCTGTAGTTGGACCCATTCATCCATCTATCCATCAAAAAAACAAAACAAACCCAGATTGATATGCTGGCTAAGCTGATCGGCTACAACCAGGGAGACCATGAATTCTAATACCCCGCTTAAAAGCCAAATTTGAATCATTAGCTCTCTCTCTCTCTCTCTCTCTCTCACTCTCTTTGAGCCCCATCCATTACATAAGATTGTTGTTATGGGGAAAATAGGAGATAGGTATGTAGATTGTCTTGACTTGAACAAAACTAAAGTGGTAATTTGATGATAGTGATGATGATGATGATAATGAGGAGGAGGAGATCTACCTGGGAGATCTTCCCAGGTTCCTGGGAAGAACTAGAAACATAACAGAGTAAAATAACAGAATAACAGAATTGGAAGGGACCTTGGAGGTCTTCTAGTCCAACCCCCTGCTTAGGCAGGAAACCCTACACCATTTCAGACAAATGGTTGTCCAATCTCTCCTTAAAAATCTCCAGTGATGGAGCAGCCACAATTTCTGGAAGCCATTCCACTGATTAATTGTTCTCACTATTAGGAAATTTCTCCTTAGTTCTAGGTTGCTTCTGTTCTTGATTAGTTTCCATCCGTTGTTTCTTGTCTTGCCTTCTGGTGCTTTGACATCCCCCCCCCCATTTTTTGTGGTAGCCTCTCCAGTATTGGAAGAGTGCTATCATGTCACCCCTAGTCCTTCTTTTCACCAAACTAGGCATACCTAGTTCCTGCAACCGTTCTTCATATGTTTTAGTTCTCCAGTCCCCTAATCATCTTTGTTGCTCTTCTCTGCATTCCTTTTTTTTTTGCTTTAATTTATATGCTGCCCTTCTCCGGAGACTCAGGGAGGCTTACAATGCGTTAAGCAATAGCCTTCATACTTTTGTATATTTTATACAAAGTCAGCTTATTGCCCCCACAATCTGGGTCCTCATTTTTATTTTTTTATTTTTTATTTTATTTCAAATTTATATACCGCACCTTCTCCCGAGGGACTCAGGGCGGTGTACAGCCAGCTAAAAACATACAATACAAACATTAAAAACAATTAAAAGGATGTATATTAATTTGGCCCCAATTTAAAATGACAAACCAGTTAAAAATGTTTTTTTTTAAATGTTATGTTAAGCCAGCCCGACTTGCTGGAAAAAGAAAGTTTTAAGGGCACGGCGGAAGGCACTGAGGTCTTGAAGTCTCCTTATCTCTGGGGGCAGCTGATTCCAGAGGGTAGGTGCCCCCACAGAGAAGGCCCTCCCCCTACCTTTGAAAGGATAGAATGCTGAGTCAACCTTGAGCCTGGTGAGATTTGAACTTGCAGTAATTGCAAGCAGCAGATATTAATAACAGTGTGCTTTAGTCCACTGTACTACCAAGACTCGTTCTAGAGTCTCAACCTTTTTTATATCATGGTGACAACATCTGGATGCAACATTCCAGGTCTGGTGTATTCCAAATGCCACATTCTGTCTACATATCTGGCTGACTGTGTGACCAATTATAATTCTAATATCATTTGCCTGCAAGCAAGAACTGGTGGCACCACAAAATAGACAAAGCAGTGTTCTAGGTCATTAGAATTCAAACAGACAACCACTTGCCACATAACAACCTAGACTTAATAGTTGTTCATAAGGACAAAAAAAAAAAAAAAATCTGGAGAGTGAATGTGGCAGTACCTGGAGACAGCAGAAGACATTCTGGTTTTTCTTTGAACACGTTTCACTTCTCATCCAAGAAGCTTCTTCAGCTCTGATTGAATGGTGGGGAATGGAAGGATTTACACTCCTTGCAGACAGCTGGTCATTTATATTCTTTTAGGGAGTCATTAAGGCCACCTGGAGTTTTATCTGTGTCATTGGGGTCACCTGAGTGATGCAAATGGATGTGGAACCTTCTTGGAACTGCAGAAAGGAGCTGTGTTGTAGACTGGAGATCGATGATGTTGTATCCCCCACCCCTCTGTTGAGAGAGGGCTGTTCAATTTTGAGACAGATGGTCTCTTTGACCCCTCTTTCAAACCAGCAGTCCTCTCTGTCCAAAATGTGGACTTTGCTGTCTTCAAAAGAGTGGCCTTTGCCTTTTAAATGCAGATGGACTGCTGAATCTAGTTCTGATGGGTTTGTTCTCCTATGTTGTGCCATGCGTTTATGAAGTGGTTGTTTTGTTTCCCCAATATATAGATCTGCACATGGCTTGCTGCATTGTACTGCATATACCACATTGCTCAGTTTGTGTCTGGGTGTTTTATCCTTGGGGTGGACAAGCTTCTGCCTTAGTGTATTCTTGGGTATGAAGTGTGCACATAAGTTGTGTTGGCAGAAGAGAAATAAGGAGGGAAAAAAAAATCACAAAATACGAAGACCTGCAAATAGAAATGGAACAACTGTGGCAAAAGACATGAAAGATAGCACCTATAGTGACAGGGGTGTTGATTGCAATCACAAGACATCTGGAGCACCACTCGAATGCCATCGGCATTGACAAAACCACCATCTGTCAATTTCAAAAGGCAGCTTTACTCAAACAGCTTACGTCCACAGGTGGGTTTCAGCAGGTTCTGACCAGTTCTGGAGAACCGGTAGAGGAAATGTTGAGTAGTTTGGAGAACCGGTAGTAAAAATTCTGACTGGCCCCGCTCCCATGTATTCTCTGCCTCCCAAGTCTCAGCTGATTGGGAGGAAATGGGGATTTTGCAGTAATCTTCCCCTGGATTGGGGAGGGAATGGAGATTTTATAGTATCTTTCCCCTGCCACGCCTACTAAGCCACGGCCACCAAACCATGCCACACCCACCAAGCCACACCCGCAGAACCGATAGTAAAAACTTTCGAAACCCACCACTGCTTACATCCTGCGATGATCCCTCTAAAACCATCAAACACCATCCGCCTATCCCTGTCCCTTTGGAAGGACTTGTTAGCTGGATAAAAGTGCCAAATCCAGTTTACACATCTGGTTGATTGTGCAATCAACCCCAATAATAACTGTGTTATGTTTTCTACGTACGTGAAGACAATGGCAAATCACTGTGGAACCTGGGAGTAAACAAATCCTTGGTGTAGCGTTTTTCATTTCAGAGACTTCAAACCATTCAATTTCCCGGAAAGGACAAACAGACAGATATTGCTGGTTATCTCCATCAATCAAAAGAAGAGATGTGGGGGCTAATTCCTTTTTTATTAAATGTAGAGTGATATGCAATCTGTTTTCTGCAATCGATACACATAATAAGCTCTTCTGTGAAGGAGCTGAAATGGAGTTGATGCATCTTTTCATAAGTGACATTTCTTGCTTTGACAGTGTTACATCGACAATATCTCTCCATGGTTATATATGCCTGCTTGGTTACATCTGGCAGGAGAGTCAAGTTTGATCTCCTGTCCATCAAAGGGTATCTGAGGTTGCTTCCTCTGCTTGGGAAAAGCAGCTGAACCCAGACAGAAATGCTTCCCACCTTACTTCCCCAAACTTAAAGGGAACTGTTTTTTTTATTTATATAACCCACTTTTATTTTACTTTTTGTAACTAAAGGTGATGGATATATTGAAGACCTATTTTCCCTACAAGAACAGTGAGGTGGGTTGGGTTGAAAGAAAGAAGAAGTCCCCCAGCTGGTTCTTTTTATGCCTGAGATGGGACTAGAACTCACCATTTATTTATTTGTTTGTTTGTTTTAATTTGTATACCGCCCTTTTCCAAGGACTCAGGGCGGTGAACAGCCAGAATAAAACAGAACATACAAAATTTAAAAACAGTTTAAAAATAATTAAATATTTTTGGCCGCAAATTAAAACAACCCAATTAAAATCAATTAAATTTAACCAAAACTGTTAAATAAGTTTTCAGGGCCCGACGAAAAATCCGGAGGTCTGTTATTGTACGTAACTCTGGGGGGAGGTTGTTCCAGAGGGCGGGCGCTGCCACAGAGAAGGCTCTCCCCTTGGGGGTTGCCAGCCGACACTGTCTGGTGGACAGCACCCTGAGGAGGCCCTCTCTGTGCGAGCGTACTGGCCGGTGGGAGGCTATTGGTGGCAGAAGGCGGTCTCGTAAATACCCCGGCCCTAAGCCATGGAGCGCTTTAAAGGTGGTCACCAACACCTTGAAGCGCACCCGGAAGACCACCAGGAGCCAGTGCAGCTCGCGCAGGAGAGGTGTCACATGGGAGCGCTCCGTTGCTCCCATAATCCCCCGCACGGCCGCATTCTGGACCAGCTGGAGCCTCTGGGTGCACCCCAGGGGGAGCCCCATGTAGAGAGCACCATGTTCTGGTGGTTGGCTCAAAGTGACCCACACACTTTCATGCCTAAGGTAGGACTAGAACTCCCTGTCTCCTGGTGATTGCCTCAAAGTCACCCAGACACTTTCATGTCTAAGACAGGACTAGAACTCACAGACTCCTGGTGATTGGCCCAACATCACCCAACTGGCTTAAATGCCTAAGGTAGGACTAGAAGTCAATATTTCTTGGTGATTGGCCCAAAGTCGCCTATTTGGCTTTTATGCCTAAAGTGGTACTAGAACTCACAGACTCCTGGTTTCTAATCTGGTGCCTTAACCACTAGACTAAACTGTCTCTATCTCAAAAGAGCCTTGATAGTACAGTGGTTTACGCACCCTGTTATTAACACAGCTGCCTGCAATTTCTGCAGGTTCGAATCTTACCAGGCTCAAGGTTGACTCAGCCTTCCATCCTTTCTAAGGTAGGTAAAATGAGGACCCAGTTTGTGGGGGCAATAAGCTGACTTTGTATAAAATATACAAAAGTATGAAGGCTATTGCTTAACGCATTGTAAGCCGCCCTGAGTCTCCGGAGAAGGGCGGCATATAAATCAAATTAAAAAAAAAAAAAAGTTAGCCATCTCAATGGCTCTCAAAGAAGAGATAAGTGACTTAAATGACTTTGGGTCATGCATCCAAATGTGTGGCAAAAGCCATGCTGTAGCCTGTTTCTGGGTTCTCCAATTTTTGGAGATTTTATCTGGAACTTTCATAATAGTTATGAATCTCACAAAATGATTATCATGGAATATGGCAATGCTTCCCCAACTTTTTCCTTCATTACTGCAAACCATTTATTTTATCAAATTTTGCAGGCCCAAAGTCGGGCCCATATCCTTTCCAACGATCACGGACTGTGGAATTCTGGGAGTTGAAGTCCACCCACCTGAAAATTATCCAGAATGAGAAAGACTGATTTATACTCACAGTTTCTGCTGAATGAGTAAATAGTAACTGGCAAGACGGGTTTTTTGTTTTGCATAGAGCTTGTGACACGGAAGCCTTCAAAGTTGCACAAGCACCCAAATCAAGATCACATGACCACAGGGATGTTGTGACGGCCATAAATGCGAGGACCATTTAGAAGTCCCTTTTTTCCCAGCATCATTGTAAGCTTAAGCAGGCGCTAAATGAATGGTCGTAAGTCAAGAACTGCCTGTAATTTTGAAAATGCGCCAAGGAGACAGGAATAAAGTTTGACGGCTGCCTTAGAAAATTAATAAAATTTATATATATAAAAATTGATGGCTGCCTATATGCCAATTTTGGCTCATACAGAGGAAGAGCAAAAGTTATTTGTGGTTTTTTTTTTTTTTAATGCATTTGATAAAAAGAAAACTTCTAATTTTCTGCTGGGAATATTCCTTAGCAAACACTTGTGATTGACAGGGTATAAATCACCGAATTCCTCCGGAAAACAACAGTATGCAAACAACCTTTCCTTCTTCTTAGTATTTTATTGTTCTGGTTTGCAATTGCTGCTAACTAATGTCTGGCACTTAAATTTGTCTCAATTAAGGGCGCTTCCATTGAAGGAGAGAATGCATTTTGCCTCTGTATCCATTAATCACATCCCCATTAACTCAACCATTGTCAGAAGGTGATTTTTTCCCCCCTTCCTTCTTCGTGTGTGTGTGTTTGTTTATGTGTGTGCACATCAAAAAAGAAAGAGGAATTTGTCTTTGGCTGCTTCTGATCTTGTAAAGCAGGGGTGTCAAACTCAAGGCCTGTGTTGTGGCTCCGTTACCCGAGCCTGTGTTATCGGCAGAAGAGGACTCCGAGAGTGAAGGAGAGGAGTTGGCAAGGCCTCCCTCTCCAGGACCCTCTTCTCTGGCAATGCCTTCAGTGTCCTCCAAAAGTCAAGAAATAGGCCCGGGGCCAAGCACGTCCATGCAGCCACAGGTGGACAGTAATGAGGAAGATGAGTCTTGGCTGGACCCTCGGCAGCGTCGCAGAGATAAGTGCGCGCAACAGAAGAAGAGGTATGTCAGGGATTAGGCTGAGTCACTGGACCACACTCCGCAGGGTATAAAAGAGGGTGTGGTGGCCAGTTCAGCTCTGTGACAAGCAAAAAACGGATATCGGACGACCTTCTTTGTATTTACTGGACATTGTTGATTATTGTGTATTGGCTTTGTTCCCGGACGAAGGGAGAGACTCCCCCCTTGTGAGTAAAGAATACCTGGCAGCCAGACACTGGGTTGCTGCCAATTCTGATACCAAATAAACTGTTGTCGGCTGAGTACTTTAACTGTTGCCTGTCTGTGGGGATGCGTGTGTGAGATGGGGACAGAACAGCCTGGGGGCCGGATCTGCCTCACGAGCTGCTTAGATCTGACCCACGGGGCCGCCCTGGAAACAGTGAAGGACTGGCCCGCGGTGCCTCTGCCAGCAAAAATGGAGCTTGCAAGGGCCACGGGCAGCCCTCCCAATCTCCATTTTCACTGGCAAAGGGTTGTAGGAGGCCATCACAGCCAAAAACGGAGCTCGGGAGTCCATTTTCGCTGGCAGAGCGCTCCGGCCACCACAGGCATCTCGACACAAGCGATGTCAAGCTAGCCACGCCCACCCTGGCCCCGCCCACCATGCCCCCTCCCCCGAGGTCAAACACAACCCTGATGCGGCCCTCAATGAAATCGAGTTTGACACCCCTGCTGTAAAGCAAATGTGGACAACTATGGCCCCTTCATGGCCTGTGGACTTCAACTCCCAGAATTCTTCTGGCTCAGGAATTCTGGGAGTTGAAGTCCACAGGTCGTGAAGTGGGCATATTTGCCTCTCCCTGGCGGTAGAAAGAATAAATAAAAACAAATATTTTTAACAGTTTCAGTGGCATATCCCGGAGATTACATTACCTCTCCTTGCATTTTTACTATAAAGCTGTATTTGACGGGGGAGCCATATATCTGGAAATAAAATAATGGATTTGTGTAATAAAGTGAAATGCATTTTACATAAAAGAAGAGGAGAAATCCCTTCTAGCACTGAAGATGTTACCTAGTTGGGTAATAAAACGTCTGCAAGAAAACCACTAAGCTCAGAGAGTACCAAGGACCTCACAATTCAACCCTGAGCTACAAATCTTTTCTTCTGTTGGTACTGTAGACCTGTTTTAGATTTATTCGCTCACATTATGTGGAGCTCAATATTTTTCATGGAATTCTGTTCCTTGAAGGACTCAATCAAGTCAACCACATTGATTCATTTACAAAAGAAGCTGCTCCTCCACAGATCATCTCGCTCCGGGGCTCTTCAAACCTGGCAACTTTAAGACTTGAGGACTTCAACTCCCAGAATCCTTCCCCCCAGTATGGCTGCTGAAGAATTCTGGGAGTTGAAATTCATGAGTCTTAGGCTGGCTGAGGAATTCTGGGAGTTGAAGTCCAGAAGTCTTAAAGCTGCCAAGTTTGAAGACCTCTGCATTAGTATATGAACAGAGAGCAAACCTCACTCCTTCCTGGCACTGATGGTGTTACACAGTTAGGTTATTTATTTATTTATTTATTTATTTATTTATTTATTTATTTATTTATTTATTGTCATATTTATATGCCGCCCTTCTCCTGAGGGACTCGGGGCGGCTCACAGAATAAAACAACCCAACAATAAATACAATTAAAATGTTAAAATCCGATTTAAAAACCCCAAATCCCCCAAATTAAAATGCACGGCAGATCAGGGAATTGGCTGAAAGAGCCATGTCTTTAGGTTGGCGTGGAAGGTGCAGAGGTTGGGGGCCATCTGGAGCCCAGTGGATAAACCATTCCAGAGGGTGGGTGCGACCACAGAGAACGCCCTCATCCTGGGGGCCACCAGCCGACACTGTCTGGACGAGTGTCGGCTGGGATCCGGAGTGTCGGCTGGGACCCAGAGGAGGGCAGTTCTATGTGAGCACACTGAGTGGTGGGAGGCCAGTAGGAGGTAGTCCTGCAAATACCCCAGGCCCATGCCATGAAGGGCTTTATAGGTGAGCACCAGCACCTTGAAGCAGATCCGGAGGACCACCGGCAACCAGTGCAGCTCGCGCAACAATGGTTTGTGGGACTGCCTTCTGCCGCCGATAGCCTCCCACCGACCAGTACGCTCCCACAGAGAGGGACTCCTCAGGATGCCGTCAGGCAGGCAATGTTGGCTGGCGACCCCCAGGGCGAGGGCCTTCTCTGTGGCAGTTCCTGCCCTCTGGAACGATTTGCCCCCAGAGATACGAAGGATATCGGATCTCCGGGTCTTTCGCCATGCCCTGAAAACTTTTCTTTTCCACCAAGCAGGGCTGGCGTGAACCCTCCCCCCCTTTTTTTTTTAGTTTTTTAGCTTTTAATTTGTCAATGGGTTTTAATTCGAATTGTTTTAAATTTGGGCCAAAGTATGTAATTCTTTTAATAATTTTAAATTTTGTATTGGTATGTGTTTTAGTTCTTGCATTTTTACTATAGATGTAGATGTTTTTATTTTGGCTGTGCACCGCCCTGAGTCCACTAGGAGAAGGGCGGTATACAAATTGAATTAAATAAATAAAAAACAAACAAACAAACAAACAAATAAATAAATAAATAAATAAATAAATAAATAAATATGGGAGTAATGGGAAGCACCGTAACTACTCGCGCGGTCGCATTCTAGACAGGTTGGAGATGTAATGAAAAATCTGCAAGAAAACAACCAAGTTTAGAGATACCAAGGACCCCACAATTCAACTCTGAGCTACAAATATTATCTTGTACTAGAACTGAAACTGTCTTGAAGATCATCCTTTTAAAATCCTTCAGTGAGAAGCTTGCCTTGTTTAAACAATAGGATCTTCTCTATGTTGCTTCCAGTCATACAACACAACTCCAGGAGGTCTTTCCTGAACTCAAGAGTTGAACTATGGGGTCTTTGATATTTCCAGTTCCCTGCCGAAAACAGAACTCTAAGATTCTACGAATGTGATGAATTCAACTCTATGATCCATGGTTCATTTGATTCATAGAATCATAGAGTTGGATTCATAAAATCATTAGAATCATAGAGCTGTATTGGGCCCACACAGCTCCCCCGTAATGCTCAAATTCTGCTTGCCTGAATTGAGGCGTGAGAGAGATGGAGCACAGGATGGCTCTTTTTCAATAAACAATTATTCTCCAGGTACACAAACAGAATTCCAAGCAAATCCAAGCACACTAGGGAGAAAAGGAAGGCAGCTGTATCACAGAATCAATTTTGCAGTGCTTTGCTTGCACACAGCAGAGATATAAATGACGGCGGGAGCTGCAAGTCAATTGAAGCTTCAAGACTGCAGGGAGTTGAGGGCTAAAAGAAAAAAAGAAGGCAAGAAGGATATTGTCATGCACTCAACAAAATAATGATAAAGCAGGAACCGGTTTCCACCTCTCCGGGGAAATGTTCTGTCAAAATAGAAAAGCCAAACTAGTACAGTTCAAGGTCTGTCTCCCATTACCAATAAATATATTCTCCTTTCCACTGCCTGCATTTTAAATGCAGATGTATTTTTCTGGCTTGACATGATAGGTGTTGGTGAACAGTTCAAATATTCATTTGGCTTGTGCTTACTGGCAACGGTGATGTGAAAATTCAATAAAAACAGTGCATTTTCGGCTCTTTTTTTGTCTTCTTTTTTATAACTCAGTCATCTATTCGGTCAGTGGAAAAGAAACATTCTGAAGCTTAAGAAAATCTAGAATATTTGAGGGTTATTAAAAAAAAAAAAGCAAAAGCTTAGGATATTTTGGCCACAAGGAGAAGGAGAAGGAGAAGGAGAAGGAGAAGGAGAAGGAGAAGGAGAAGGAGTAGGAGAAGGAGAAGAAGAAGAAGAAGAAGAAGAAGAAGAAGAAGAAGAAGAAGAAGAAGAAGAAGAAGAAGAAGAAGAAGAAGAAGAAGAAGAAGAAGAAGAAGAAGAAGAAGAAGAAGAAGAAGAAGAAGAAGAAGAAGAACGGAACAGAATGGAACAGAACAGAATAGAATTTTTTATTGGCCAAGTGTGATTGGACACACCAGGAATTTGTCTTGGTGCATATGCTCTCGTGTACATAAAAGAAAAGATACATTCATCAAGAATCATAAGGTACAACGCTTAATAATAGTCATAGGGAACAAATAAGCAATCAAATCATATTAGGAAACAGTCAATATAAATCTTAAGGAAATCTGAAGAAGGAGGAGGAGGAGGAGGAGGAGGAGGAGGAGGAAGTATCATTTAATAGCTTATGAAAATGAATGAACAAAATGGCTGCCCCATTGTATAAATTTGAGAAGCTATCAGATGTGCCAAATAACTAAATAAATGCTTTGCTAGGGATATTGTTAGGAAAAAGGAGATTCAATAATCAGTTGTTGTTTTTTATCCTGCTTCATATCACTTTATTGCTACTATGGAAAGGACCATAAAATTCCTAAAACAAAACAAAATCCACACAACAACTCTAAACTAAGCAAGCAAACGAAAACCCCTGGAGCATTTTTTTTGCTGATCAGATTTTGCCTAACATGGATTATGCAAATTGGAACAGCGGGAATGACAAACTGGCCTCCTCAAAAGAAGAAAAACAAATATCTATTTCTTTCCTCTTGTCAAAGAGGCCAAGGAAGCAGCTGTGAATAGAATAGAATAGAATAGAATAGAATAGAATAGAATAGAATAGAATAGAATAGAATAGAATAGAATAGAATAGAATAGAATAGAGTAGGGTAGGGTAGGGTAGGGTAGGGTAGGGTAGGGTAGGGTAGGGTAGGGTAGGGTAGGGTAGGGCAGGGGAGAAGAGAAGAGAAGAGAAGAGAAGAGAAGAGAAGAGAAGAGAAGAGAAGAGAAGAGAAGAGAAGAGCTAGAAGGGACCTTGGAGGTCTTCTAGTCCAGCCCCCTGCTCAAGCAGGAGATCCTATACTATTTAAGTGATGATGTGCCCATGATTTCTGGTGGCAAGCTGTTCCACTGGTTAATTCTTCTCACTGTTAGGAAGTTTCTCTTTAATTCAAGGTTGCTTCTCTCCTTGGTTAGTTTCCAACTATTGTTTCTTCTCCTGCCCTCTGGTGCTTTGGAGAATAATTTGACCCCCTCTTCTTTGTGGCAGCCCCTCAAATACTGGAATACTGCTATCATGTTGCCCCTAATTCTTCTTTTCTTCAGACTAGCCAAACCCAAATCCTACAGATGTTCTTCATATGTTTTAGTCTCCAGGCCTTTGATCATTTTAGTTGCTCTTCTCTGAACTTTTTCCAAGGTCTCAACATTTCCTCTTTTTTTGTAATGTGGTGACCAATACTAGATGCAGAATTCCAGGTGTGGTCTTACTAGGGTTTTTACAAAGGGATACTAGTGCTTCATGTGATCTTGATTCTATGCCTCTGTTTATGCAGCCCAGAACTGTCTTGGCTTTTTTGGCTGCTGCTGCACACAGCTGGCTCATATTCAAGTGATCGTCCACTAGGTCCCTCTCACAGTTACTGTTCTTGAGCTAGGTGTCACCTAATCTGTACTTATTTTGACACTGGACATTCTCCCCAGTGCAAAAATTAAGACTCCTCATTATATTACTACTAGACGATAACCCGGTGTTGCCCAGGTATTTATGACATTGAAGCCTTTGTCTGACAGGGAGCCATTGAGAGGGGCCTTTCTTTCTCCCTACTCCCATGCCCATCAATCCTGCCCTCTCCCTTCCCCCTCCCATGCGCTTCTCTTTCCCGCCCTGTCTACCATCCTGGCACTTTTCCCAAATCCATCAGGCTCTTTTCCATTGGTCCACTGGAGGGCAAACATCACGACTGGCTTTCCAGAGGAAGCTGCAAAGAAACTGACATCACAAACAATTGCTGCTCTAGGACGCCACACTCGCTCTCCTTAATGGCCCAGGCGTTATTCTGGAACACACACACACACACACACACACACACACACACCAGGGGTGTCTTACCCCCCACAGTATTTGTTTCCAGAGGGTAAGTCATCTCTGTACCAAGTTTGGTTGAAATTGCTTGAGCCGTTCCAGAGTTATGCTGGAACATACATACATACATACATACATCTTCTTTTATATAGATAGATAGATAAAGAACATAAAACACACAGTGGGTTTTTTAGACCCTTTGTATGGGAAGATCAGAAAATCAAATGAAATGAAACCGCATAGGAACCAAATGAAAGACTTCATTATGAGCAATAGATCTTCCTTCCAGTCCTGTTCACTGTTACCTTTGCTTCTATGTTTTCCATACTGGTTGTAATTTCCTTCCCATCCCCAACATTTATCAAAATTGAGTTTTATTAACAAAACTCAGAAGGAGAATATTATGAGTGTGATATTAAAATCTTATGGGACTGGAATATTTCAGAGTTTAGCTAACAGTTTTGGGAAAACAGTTTTTTCTGAAGGAAAGCAAGATGCTTCTTCCTTTAACCATAGAGAAAATATAGGTTACTTTGATGTAATAATAGAAGTAGTTGTTGTTACTTTAATTATAGCATGTTTTGTAGTGATCACATTATAGATTCAAATAATACACATTCCAGAGAATTGAGGACAATACAAAATACATCCAGACAGTTAATTTATTACCTCTATTATCAGAAAAGAAAAGAAAAAGCTACTATTATCTCAGTATTAATCTAGCTACAATATGTCTGGATGTCTAGCACTCAGGCAAATCTCAGACACATCAACAAGCACAGAGAGATAAACAACATGGACATGCCATTCAAAAAAGACCCAACCAAAAGGCCAAAAAAGGGGGAAAAAAGACTCAAACACCTCTTTACCAGCAATCAACACCCAGAAAAGCAGACATTTACCTCAAGATTAATACTAGACCTATAATCAAGTAGCAAACAATATCCCAATCAAGGAAATACCACCTCAGAAAACAAAGCAAACACCCCTACTTTCTAGCACTGATGATGTTACCTAGTTGGGTAATGAAACATCTGCAAGAAAACCACCAGAGCTCAGAGAGCACCAAGGCCCCCCACAGTCATTGTCCTCCTCCTCTTGCTTCCCCTCCCCTCCTCCTCTCCATAAAACCATTCCCTTTTAGCCCTGATGATGCTACCCAGTTGGGTAATGAAACGTCTGCAAGAAAATAACCAAGCTCAGAGAGCACCAAGGACCATCCCAGTTCAACCCCAGGTGACAAGCATTCCCTTTCATTTGTACTGTCAGCGTTCCAGTGTTGACATATGAAAAGGAGAGGAGAAGCTTGAACTTTTGCCTACTTAATTCCTTTGAAGATTCTGTCTCCTTGGAGATGGGAGGGGTGGGACACACCCTCAGACGGGGTAATGGTACTAAACTTGTTGTTTGTCTCATGCAGGCCTCACTGGGAGAATGAAGGGAGAGGGGCCGGATGTCAGCGTTCCAGCGCTGACATATGAAAAGGAGAGGAGAAGCTTGAACTTTTGCCTACTTAATTCCTTTGAAGATTCGGTCTCCTCGGAGATGGGGGAGGGGGACATTCCTGTGATCTGACGGAGATGGGATGAAGAGAGTGGCTTGGAAGATAGCCAATGAGATGCAGAGAATTGGGGATCGGAAAGGGAGGGCTTGGGGGGCAAAGGTCAGTGCTGACCACGAAAGAGCCAGGGACAGATCACTATGCTCAATAAAGAGAAAATTTCCTCAAAGATCGGCAGTTTGGAAATTCATTTATTTTGAGATAGCATCGAAACCTGACATGTACCATATTGGGATTATCATTGCTTCTGAATACAGAAGGACTTGTGTACTCTGCTGGAGTGGTGATAGATCTACCTCCAAGCAGGGGTGGGCTTCAAAAATTTTAGCAAGGGGTTCTCTGCCCAGGTGCTGGGTGGGGGTGGCCATGGTGGGCTTGGCCTAGTCGGCCTCCTGCACCACAGCTAGGGGGCATTTTTGCCCTCCCCAGGCTCCGGAGGCTTTCCTTGAGCCTCTGGGAGGGCAAAAATTGCCTCTTCAGGCTCCAGAAGCCCTCTGGAGGCCGGAAATGGGCTTTCCCAAACTTTCAGTAGGCCCGTTTTTCACCCTCCCCAAGTCTCCACGCGCGTCCTACACTTACCTGTATCCAAAACAGGCCGCGTGGGGACTCCTGGGCAGGGAGGGGTGGGAGGAGCCAGCCAGGAGTGGGATTTGGGAGTTCTCCAAATTGTACAGAATCTTAGCTAGAGTTTCTCCCGAACCCCTGTGAACCCCTAGCAGCCCACCCCCGCCTCCAAGACAGATTAATACTGATTGAAAGCTTGATAGGACAAGATTGCCTTCATATCCTTATGAAATGCTACAAAGTAAGGTTCCATATGGACCCTTTAGAGCAGGGGTCACCAACCTTTCGGACCTCAGGGACCACTAAATTCATAATTTTAAATCCCGCGGACCACTAGTATGATCAGGCTAATGACTGGCTGGGTGGGCGTGGCAAGGTAGTCATGTGACTGGGTGGGTGTGGCCAACTCAATGTCACTCATGTTGAGGGGTGCCTTGCCAGTCTCTATTCAGTACTCCTCACCTGCCCGCCCGGGCTCCTTAGGGCCCAACAGGAAGCAGTTGCTGGAGCTAAGCAGCCACCATGAGAAAAGAGTTGGCAAAACAGCTGGCTTCGTTCAAATTGGATCTGACTGAGAAGGAGTCTCAGCAGAAGCACCTCACTGAGGACTATGAGCATAGGCTTTCCAAGCAGAGGGAAGACCTGCAGGAGTGGAAGGCCAGGTACCGGCGCCTGGAGACTCAGCAGGCTGAGATAGTCACCCAGTTCGAGGCCATGATGCAGACCCACTGGAACAAGGCCCTCCGGCTTTTCGCCACCAGCAGCACTTCCTTCCAGCCTTCGGAGAAAGCCCCACACCAGGAGGCTGAAGCAGACCCCAAGTCCGAATTTCTGCCCCCCCTCCAATCTGCACAAAAAGGGGGAGATCCCCCCTCCAATCCACCCAGAAGGGGGAGACTCTCTGCTGCAACACAAACGTTCATTGCACGATCCGGACCAGGGGCCGTAGTTTGAGGACCCCTGCTTTAGTGCAATATAAAAAATGTAAATAGTTTTTCTGAGGACCACCAAAATTTTCTTGCGGATCACCAGTGGTCCATGGACCACCAGTTGGTGATTGTTGCTTTAGAGGCAGGGATGAGTATGGGAGGGTATGAGAGAGAGACAACCAGA
This sequence comes from Arizona elegans, assembly GCA_022577455.1. Classification (NCBI taxonomy): domain Eukaryota; kingdom Metazoa; phylum Chordata; class Lepidosauria; order Squamata; family Colubridae; genus Arizona; species Arizona elegans. The sequence goes on from JAKOOJ010000049.1 coordinate 2,995,661, forward strand.
AAAGTCTTCCTCCATATCACCACATGACCTCAGGAAGTTGATGTAGGTCACCAAGGATGCTCGGATTGAATTCTGGCAATTAAATGATGGAAGAATTTGGTGAATGAACCAGACAGTGCTATAGGATGGGATAATGCTACAAATCCAGAGCCAAAAAGGGGCTTGAAAGCTCTTAGGGATAACGCAAGAAAACATCTGTCTTCATCACTTTAAATCAACTTTAAATTTTCCTGGGAGAGCGTGAGAAAGCAATTCAAAGTTCTTCTCTAAGGAATGAAACATCCAGCGTAGTGTTAAAGGAATGATGGAGAAGATCGAGCCTGGCAACACTTCTTCTAAAATGATCTTGGAATTGTTTTAATTTACAAATTAAAAAGATTTCCTGAAGCTTGTCTTCTTCACCTCCTAGAGTGCAGATAGCCTTTGACTTAACAACCATTCATTTAGGGACCGTTCAAAGTTACGACGGCACTGAAAAGAATGATTTATGAGTGTTTTTCACACTTACGACTGTTTATGCATCCCCATGTTCATAGGATCGGAATTCAAACATTGGACAGCTGACTCATAGTTATGACGGTTGCAATGTCCCCGGGGTCATGTGATCCCCTTTTGCGACCTTCTGACAAGCAAAGTCAGATTCACTTAACAACCGTATTGCTAATTTAAACAACTGCAATGATTCACTGAACAACGGTGCCAAGAAAGGTTGTAAAATGAGGCAAAACTCACTTAACAAATGTCTTGTTTTGCGACATAAATTTTGGGCTCAATTTCGGTCGAAAATCAAGGGCTACCTTAAGTCATAAGAAGTCCATCTCCAGTGTTATATATCTATGCCAGCTCGGCTTCCTCCAGGAAGTAAAATAATAAATAGGTAAAAGAAATAATTCTACATCGTAATATGGTTAAGTGAATCTGGCTTCCTCATTGACTTTGCTTGTCAGAAAAGTTGCAAAAGGGGATCCCGTGATCCAGTGATGGAATTCAATTTTTTTTACTAATGGTTCTGTGGGCGTGGCTTGGTGGGCGTGATGTGGTGTGGCTTGGTGAGCGTGGCTTGGTGGGTGTGGCAGGGGAAGGATACTGCAAAATCTCCATTCCCTCCCCATTCCTGGGGGAACGATATTGCAAAATCTCCATTCCCTTTCCACTCCTGGAGGAATGATATTGCAAAATCTCCATTCCCACCCCATTCATGGGGGAACGATATTGCAAAATCTCCATTCCCACCCCACTCCTGGAGGAATGATATTGCAAAATCTCCATTCCCACCCCACTAATGGGGGAAGTATATTGCAAAATCCCCATTCCTGGGAGAACGATATTGCAAAATCTCCATTCCCTTTCCACTCCTGGAGGAAGGATATTGCAAAATCTCCATTCCCACCCCACTCTGGAGCCAGCCAGAGGTGGTATTTGCCGGTTCTCCGAACCACTCAAAATTTCCGCTACCGGTTCTCCAGAACCTGTCAGAACCTGCTGGATTTCACCCCTGCCGTGATCCTGGGACACTGCAACCATCATAAATATGGGTCAGGGGCCAAGTCTCTGAATTCTTATCAGGTGACCACAGGGATGCTGCAATGGTCGTTAAGTGTGAAAAACAGTCACAAGTCCCTTTTTTCCATGCCGTTGTAACTTTGAACGGTTACTAACAAACTGTTGTAAGTTGAGGACTTCCTACACCGGCTTCAAAATAAGTGAAATGAATAGAAATAGAATAAAACCAGTCTTCCTTCCTGTTCTCTTTGATTTTACCTTGAAAAGGGAGAAGGAGAAAGGACGAGGGAAGGGAAGGGGGAGAGAGAATTGAATCGACCTGCTCTGCTAAATCCCTAATGTAGTGTGGAAATAGGTTTACAACCCGTAGATGGTATCATCTGGTCACCTGCCAGGGAATGTTAAGGCCCTTGGAAATCCTATTCTGTGCCAATTTGGGAATCCTGCTGAAGCTAAAAGGCCGTTAAATGAAAGGGTCAGAAGAGTGAACATCATCAGCTCCGTTTTGAGCATTCTCATTAATGATCTGCGCCAGCCGTTCAAACAGCTTTTTTAAAATCCACTAATCCTGATAGATGCTACGGCAGGTATTTCTATTAATGGAGGGTGGGTGCGATACCACCGTGCTACGCTGCTTGCTTTTGCAGAGTTGTGGCAGTTCACAGGGCCCGGTGCCTGCCGGAACTATAGGAAGTCCTCCACTTACAACAGTTCATTTACTTCAGTTCCGAAGTTACAAAAAAGTGACCGTTTTCACACTTATGACCATTGCAACAGCCCCCCCCCCATGGTTACATGATCAAAACTAGGATGCTTGGAAACTGGCATGTATTTATGACTGTTGCAGTGTCAAGGTTCCGACAGATGCCCTAATTAAACCATGAGCCTCAAGCCAAGCTTCAAAAGAAATCCCGTTATTTATTAGGAGCAACATGTTAGCACGTACCCAAATGAAGCCAGCTCTGCCCAATAATAATTTATTGCCCAAATAATTTATTGCCCAATTATGACCCTGCTTCCTCCCCCACACCCCGCTTCCCAGGGTGTGTCATAAATCACATTCTCCAACGGAGCACTTTCGCGGACTGTAGAGATCACACCCCTCCGACTGTTGCCAGTAACCTGGGATACAGCCTTGAGAAAGGAATACATGGAATGTGCTTCTGGTTGTGGCTGCCGTGCTGCTCCATCAGTTTTTTTCCCCTCCTGCCTATGGCAACTCGAGAGCAGGCCATGGATGCTTTGCAAGTTGACATGCGGTTTTCCAGGGTCATGTGATCCCCTTTAGCGGCTGTCAAGCCCAGTCCTCGGGCTCGCCACAATTGGGGAGGACAATGTTTAAGTCGTGGCATCGAAAACAGCATTACCCGGCAGAGGTATAACATACCAGCACATATCTTGGATTGTGGGAGGCGTCAGAGAGCCCATGCACCTCTTGGCTGATCCTGGGCGTCTCGCGGTGGGGCTGAGTGGTGACCGGAAGCTCCTGCGCCACTCCACTGTGTCCCCGCGGTATCGGAGCTGCTGAGCTGCTGCAGCACAGCTGACGGGCCGCCGCTTCATAGTTGATAAGGAAGGTGAAGATCTGGACATTTGGTCATGTGTGGGATCGCCTCAGCCAAGATGCAACCCACAATGCTGGCCTGGAAGGCCACCAGGGAAATAGTCTGATATAATCCTGGGTCACCTATGCCAAATGTTAGCTGCTAGGGGGGAGGGTTACGTCATAGAGTAATTGGGTAATTGACGGTTGGGTAATTGGGTAATTGGGAGGTTAAAAGCCGGATAATTGGGGATGGAGAGTGGGGGATAAAAACAGCGCTGGAAAGTGGGTGCTCCCAGCGCTGATTTCACATGCCTTATTGCATTTTCACTGCGTTCTGTGGCTTGCCTGTTATGGAGAAAATAAAGACACAATTCCAGCTACCTTTGTGGTCGTTTCATGTTGGCTTTATTGTAGTTCCGGCCAGGCCAGCCCCGATGGGCTGAGAGCGGCCTTCTGACAAGCAAAGTCTACGAGGAAGCCAGATTCACTTAACAACCGTGTCACTAACCTAACAACTGCAGTGATTCACTTAAGAACGGTGGCAAGAAAGTTCGTAAGATGGGGCAAAACTCGCTCAACCAATGTCTCACTTAGCCACAGAAATTTGGGGCTCAATTTTGGTCATAAGTCGAGGAGTACCTGTACCATCTTCCTATTGGTTACACACTTTCAGAATTAGGATCCATTGCAGAGTCAGCCAGATGTTCAGTCTGGATTTGGTATTTTTGTCCATCTATTGACCCTTTCCAGGGATAGGCAGATGTGGGTGTTTGATAGTGTTAGAGGTATCGTTTCACGATATGAGAATGCCAGTGGTGAAATCTAAAATTTGTTACTACCGGTTCTGTGGTCGTGGCTTAGTGGGGGGGGGTAATGTGACTGGGTGGGCTTGGCCAATTTTTTTTTACTTTTAAAACCATTTTTTACATGTAAAACCATGTAAAAAGATGCTTTCAAAAGGCTCTGACGATCCCAGCTGAATTGCCTGATCATCAGAGGGTTTTTAAAAAACCCTCTGCCGATCAGTTGCCTTCTTTTCTTTAAAAGAAAAGTTTTTTTTTCTTTTAAATGGCTCTGACGATCCCAGCTGAGTTGCCTGATCAGCAGGCAACTCAGCTGGGATCGTCAGAGCTCCCCTTGAGGAGCACCCCTTGAGGAGCACCCAGAGGCTCCAACTGGCGCAGAGTGCGGCCGCGCGGGTGGTAATGGGAGCAACATGGTGCTCCCATGTAACACCCCTCCTGCGCGAGCTGCACTGGCTCCTGGTGGTCTTCCGGGTGCGCTTCAAGGTTTTGGTTACCACCTTTAAAGTGCTCCATGGCTCAGGACCTGGATACTTGTGGGACCGCCTACTACCACCAATAGCTCCCACCGGCCGGTACGCTCTCATAGAGAGGGGCTCCTCCGGGTGCCATTGGCCAAACTATGTCGACTGGCGGCTCCCAGTGGGAGAGCCTTCTCTGTGGGGGCACCTACTATCTGGAACGTGCTCCCCCCGGAGATACGGAGGATCCCAGATCTGCGCACCTTCTGCCGTGCTCTAAAGACCTTTTTATTTCACCAGGCGGGCCTGGCCTAACTTTCTCCCTCTTTTTAAACAATTTTAATAATTTTAATATTTTTTAATATTTTTAATACTCAAAGTTTAAATTTGTTTTAAATTGATTGGGGTTTTCATCTGTCTGGGCCAAACTATTTAATTCGATTTTATTTCTGCTTTTTAAATTTTGTATATATGTATTTTATTGTTGGCTGTTCACCGCCCTGAGTCCTTCGGGAATAGGGCGGTATATAAATCAAATAAAAGTAAAGTAAAAGTAAAGAGCTTGGATTGTCAGAGCCATTTAAAAGAAAAAAAGCCTCTGATGATCGCCCGGCTCAACTGGGCATGGGGGGGGCGGGGGCAGGGATTTTTGCTACCAGTTCTCCGAACTGCCGGCCGCCATCGCTACCTATTCGCCCGAGCCAGTCCAAATCTGGAGCATTTCACCCCTGGAGAATGCTAGTTCTGTGTTTTCAATCATTGTGTATTTGTGATGGGTAAACACCATTCCTTCCAGTAGTTCTGCAGCTGCTGACCCTGGTTGCTCAGCCAACAGTTCCGAGTTCTGTAGCTCATTTCTCACCAGATGTCCAAGAAATCCAACACCTAGCATGGTCCCTGTTGACCTGGGCAACGACTGAGCAAGTGTGACTTTCTGTAATTTATGTCTCAGTATAGGTGGGATTCACTTTTCCTTCCCTACTGGTTTGCAAATGTGGCTTTTTTGTCTGCCACTGCACACTGCTGGCTCATATTTACAAGTTAACAGTAACGGAGTTGGAAGGGACCTTGGAGGTCATCTAGTCCAACCCCCTAATCACACAGGAGACCTGTACTAAGGATTCGAACCGCCGAACTGCCGACCTTTCTAATCAACAAGCTCAGTGTCTTAGCCACTGAGCCACTTAGACTCCAAGATCCCTCTCACAGTTACTGCTATTAAGCCTGGTTTCACCCAGTGCGCTTTTGGTTTTTCTTGCCTAAGTGTAAGACTTTACTTTTCTCTACACCGAATTTCATTTTGAATTGCTTGATTCATCTCAACATTTCAGCTTTGTCTAGGCTCTGATAACAAATGCTGCATTTGGAAGATAATTAGCCAGCATAAAAACAATTTCTTGCAGCAAGGAAGAAGAAGTGGGCCAAATTATCTATGAACAAATAAGATAAACACTGAATAATGGTGATCACAAGAAATCTATTAATAACACCAGGACGCCCTCCTGTAAAGAAGAGAAATTTAAAACTAACCGTTTAGGAAATGCAGAATTTAGCAGATAAATGCAGGAGCTCTTTTCATTACAATTTAAAGATATTACTTGATTATATGGGAAATATGCAATCCATTTTAAGTAGATTTGTCACTTAAGTGAATCAATCATTGTTGATGAACTGGCAAGATATAGTTGAGTAATCAGTTGAATGGATATAAGCATACCAATAAAAGCAAGGTTTCTGGTGAAAAAACAACAACAACAATTTGTGTAAATGAATCCCATGCTGTGAATGTAAGTGTTTAATGTAGGGATTAGGATTATGAGCAGCGTGGTGGCTTAGTGAAGAAGATGCTTGTCTCCCATTTGGGAAGTTGAGAGTTCAATCAGAGGTAGTGGCAGATGTTTTTCTCTCTCAGGGCACAAAGGAAAAAAAAAATCTGCTGTGAACTCCGTATAGGCGTCAGGAAGGGCATCCGGCTAGTAAACGCTCAGTTCCATTCAGTCACCCTGACTCTGATCCAAATTAAGAGATTACAGGCTCGTAAAAAGAAAAAAAAATGTAGGGATGAGCATTAGCATCAGTGGGAGCCCCAGCCCTGTGGAATGAACTGCCCCCCGAAATACAGAAGATCTCCGACCTCCGGGTATTTTGCTGTGCACTCAAGACCCTGTTGTTCCGCCAGGCTGGGCTATCAACATAATAATTTTAAGTTGGGTGTTTTAAATTTCTGGGGTTTTAAATTGAGCCGAATTATTTAATAATTTTAAATAATTTTAATTGATGTTTGTCTTCTGCTTTTAATAGGCTGTACATCGCCCTGAGTCCTTCGGGAGAAGGGCGGTATAGAAATAAAATAATAATAATAATAATAATAATAATAATAATAATAATAATAATAATAATAATAATAATAATTACCAGAGACAGGGAACTACAGTCCCTTTATGACTGGTGGACGTCAACTCCCAGAATTCCTGAGCCAGCCAGTTCCCCACCTCTGATGTAGACAAAGATATATATGTACCACAACCTAGAATCCTCTCCAACCAAAAATAGGTGATTTAACTCATTATTTTAAGGTAGGAATCTTATTGAAACTCTAGCACTACCCTGTTTCCCTGAAAATAAGACATCCCCTGATAATAAGACCAATCGGGTTTTTGAGCGCATGTGCTAAAATAAGCCTCCCCCCGAAAATAAACCCTCCCTGAAAATATTTAAACGCAGAGCTGGAAATCAGGAGGAGTCCCATCTTGCTCCACGCGCCCCAAAATAATAAGACCTCCCTGAAAATAAGGCCAAGGGCTTATTTCAGGGTTCAACAAAATATAAGACAGGGTCTTATTTTCGGGGAAACACGGTAGTCCTAGAATAAACACAGCTTTTTTAAAAAAAGGAATCAGCTATTCTAAACTTTAGCGCACAAAGCCCTACAAAACATCTCATATAATCAAAAGACTCAATAGCCCAAGAAGAAGAAAAAAACAGGAATCACCTACAACAGGGATGGCTAGCCTTTTTGCCATCGCGTGCCAAAAACGGGGGGAGCAGGGGGGGTCGCGGGTGCGGGTGCCCACATCCATAATTCAATGCGTCCCGCCCTCCCGCGCATGTGTACGTGACCCCCCCCCCCCACGCTTTCCCCTGCTTTTGGCACATGATGGCACAGTGGGCCTGGTAGGCCCGTTTTTCACCTTCCCCAGGCTCCAGAGGCTTTCTAGGAGCCTGGGGAGGGCAAAAACAGCCTTCCCTATCCCCCAGGAGGCCCTCCAGAGGCCGGAAACAGCCAGTTTCCGGACTTCCGGTGGGACCGGAAGGCCTGAAAATCAGTTGGCCGGTGCACACATGGGCACTTGAGCTGAGCTAGGGCAACACTCGCGTGCCCACCAATATAGCTCCGAATGCCACCTGTGGCACGCGTGCCATAGGTTCGCCATCACGGACCTCCAACATAAAATATAAGGATTATAATATTCAATAGGTAGGATAAATAGGTAGAAGACTGATATGGACACCAACTAGCAGTCAGAAGACATGATGGAAACTCACAACACATGGACAGGCCGAACCACAGTTTGCACTGGGAAACAGTGAGTATCTTAGACCAAGCTAAATCCAAAAATGCCAGGGAATTCCTGGAGGTTTTACACTCAGATAGATCAGCCATCAATAGATACATAGATATAACCACATACCATTCAAAGGAGACAGTAAGACGGAAATAAAACAAAAAACTCAGAATACATCCTATTCCAAAGCCCACACCCACCTAAGCAGAGATTCACACCAGACATAAGTCATTAGCAACATAACCAATAATAGTAACGGATTTCAGGTAGTCCTCGACTTACAACTTCATTTAGTGACCGTGCAAAAAAGTGACTTATGACCGGTTTCCACACTTATGACTGTTGCAGCATCCCCATGGTCACATGATCAACATTCAGATCAGGGGTGGGTTCTAAATTTTTTTACTACCGGTTCTGTGGGCGTGGCTTATTTTGCGGGTGTGGCTTGGAGGTCATGTGACTAGGCAGGCGTGGCTAGCTGGTCAGAGTCATTTCTGGAAGGTCCTCGCACTTACGACCAGTCCTCGCACTTACAACCCGACTCATTTGTTTGCTTTTAACACTGATCAGCTGTAGGACGGCCCTTTGAAGCCCTGTGGCAAGAGTTTAAACAGTTTTTTTCTCTTTAGTCATCAGCTGCAGGAGGCAGCAATAGATTGGGGGTGGGACCAAATAAAAGATAAGAATAACATGGGGGGGGCGTGGGGGGGGGGAGGCCAGGGTGGAGAACCAGTTCGGTGACGTCATATCGTTACCGCTACCGGCTCGGCCGAACGGAACTGAACCGGGAGGAACCCACCACTGATTCAGATGCTTGGCAACCGGTTCATCTTTATGATGGTTGCAATGTCCTAGGGCAGAGGTCAGCAACCTGCAGCTCTGGAGCCACATGTGGCTCTTTCATCCCTATGCTTTGGCTCCCTATTGCTGGTTGGCTCCACAATTGATAGGGATTTTGGTTAGGATAGGTACAGGAAAAAGCATGCCGCGCTAGGAGGTAGGGGAACCGGACTTCCGGTCGGCTCCAGAATTGAACGGGGGCTTCCAGTTAGGACCTTTGTGGCTCTTTGAGTGTTTAAGGTGGCCGACCCCTATCCTAGGGTCTTCCTTTTGCAACCTTCTGTCAAGCAAAATCAACGGGGGAGCCAGATTCAGTTAACAACCGTGTTACTAACATAACAACTGCAGTGATTCACTTAAAAACAGAAGAAAGAAAGTTTGTAAAATGGGGTAAAACTCTGTGGGAACCCCCCCCCCCCCGGAAGAATGAAATATTTTGGGGAATATTAAAAAGACAGGATAGAATATTTCCCCTAAAGGAGAAATGAAAAAAAAAATCTTAAGGAAGGCAGAAACCAGCACCAGTCTCCCTGCCCCAAGCAGAAACTGAAGAGGCCAGCTTTTAGAAATTTAGATTTGATAATCCATTCAGAAAGACCGGGTCAGACAGAAACTCCAGATAAGCAACAAGCCAAAGGTTGACAAGATTAGCTCAGACACCTAGGATTTGCATTTCCCCTTTTGCCTATAGAGCCAGCCATGACCCCTACATGACCCCATAGGAATCCAGAAGGTATAAAATCCACCCACTCTCAACTCCATTTGGTCAGCTGCCCCAGAACCACAAACTCTATGGTTCTGTCAATCAATAAATGGACCTTCTTTCCAATCAGCCTCCAGTCTCCATTTTATTTCCACTGTCTTTCTCCCAGCTTGGAACTGAACCAGATGGATTTTCCTTCCAACAACTCACTTAGCAACTGTCTCGCTTAGCAACAGAAGCTTTGGGCTGAATTGTGGTCATAAATCAAGGGCTACCTGTAGTTCATTAGACTTTCACATTTTCATGTGAGCAGAGCAGGCTGTTAAAAAAAAAAAAACATGAATTATGAAATACCGAGCCAAGAGTATGAACCCAGAAGGCTGTGCTAATATCAATGCCTTGGTGCCTAAGCCTTTAATTAATGTTTTAATTAGCATGCTTCCCGGATCATGTTACATGCAGTATCATTTCATGTGAGGTGGTTAAGAATAAAGCATTTTAAAAAAAAAAAAAAAAAAAATCAAGAACGCTTATATTAAAAGATTACCTATTGGAGTGATAAGCAATTATCTCATTTAGATCAGTAGCCTTAGTGAAATTAATTACGTAAAGCAATTGGAAAATGATTGAAGTAATAGCATTTTGCCACTGAAAGAGAAGCTAATTAACACGCTGACTGGACACGGGTGCCCTCTGAAAGTTTAACATTCCTTGGCCCAGCTGCCCAGCATGTGATCAGGTTTAATTTGATAACACAATTTGCATTCTTGTCTTCTGATGGAATTATTATGTTCCCATCATGGTCAAACCCCTTCTGAATTTCTTGCCTGTTAATGTTTAGCACCCAATTAACATGAATTAAACTTGGTCAAACACTCTGGGTAAAATTTTACCTTCCTGCTCTAATGATTCTAAAGAACCAGGATAAGGAGAGACTTTAAAATATTTGCGTTAAAGAAGAAGACTCCTGAGAATTAGGCTGGGTAGCCAAGAAAACAAACCTGAGAATCATGGAACGAGTCAAGCCAGACTTCTCATTTGAGATACGAAGGAGCAAGCTCAAATTATGATATTACTTCAGAGACATTATGTGAAGGCTAAGCTACCTGGAAAATGCTGAGCAAGGTAGAAGGAAAAAGAAGAGATCGATCGGAAGCAAGGTGGATGGAGTTTAATCAATCAGAATAGAGCTGGAAGGGACCTCGGAGGTCCTTTAGTCCGACCCCCTGCTCAAGCAGGAGACTCTATAAAATTTGAGACAAGTGGCTGTCCAGTCTCTTCTTAAAAATCTCCAGTGATGGAGCACCCAAAACTTCTGAAGGCAACTTCTGTTCCATTGATTAATTGTTCTCACTGTCCCTAAGGTGCTATTTTTTTTCAAGAGGCAACTGGAGTTTCTGGTTTTTCTTTGAAGATGTTTCGCTTCTCATCCAAGAAGCTTCTTCAGAGCTGATGGATCTCTTAGATGAGTAGTGAAGGGTCTCTGTTGTGGCTCGCCAGACGAGTATGTGGCCATACTTGGACGATGAGGAGGTTGGGGAGGAACTTGGGACAGTTCTGGAGTCTGGGGAAGGCTCTGATGGGACACAGAGATAGAGCCAGGGCCGTCCGATATTTCCCAGCCACCGGAGAGGCAGCTACCTTTGGAGGCTGAGATGAGTGAGGAGGAAGAACAGCTGGGGCCTGTTCCAAATGCACGTATGTGCAGAGCAGTTAGGAGAGGTGAATAACAGAGGACAACGAGTCGACTCGGGAAGCAAAGCACACGTGGATGCTGAATGGCCTCTCCCTGGCTGGGGAATAAATAGAAGGAAAGGGGAGTGGTTGTCATAGGAGACAACCGTTCGTATTTCTGAAGATTTTGCTCATTGTTTTTCATGCATCGAAGACTGCTTACCAGAACTTCATTTGCAGCCTTTTGGCTGGGAGCTCACGGCCTTGCAATTATCGCAAGGAACTGATAAGGTCTGTAACTGCAGTTAACTCCTTGAAGGACTAATGCCTGGACTTTTCGGTGGGTGAATGCCATTAATTCACCAGAGGTAAATAAAGAGGGGTTTTGGGTGACAAAGAGTCTGTTTGCTCCTGCTAAGACTGGGTCAGAACAGTCTCCAAAAAAAAAAAAGCCAGAAAGTCCATTTGCCTCTTGAAAAAAGCATCTTTGGGACAACCATGACCTGGATGACTGAGGAGCTCCATAGACAATTGCCCTCACTGTCAGGAAGTTTCTCCTTAATTCCAGGTTGCTTCTCTCCTTGATTAGTTTCCACCTATTGCTTCTTGCCTTCTTGCCTTCTGGTGGTTTGGAAAATATGTTGATCTCCTCCTCTTTGTGGCAACCTCTTAGATACTGGAAGACTGCTATCATGTCACCCCAGTCCTTCTTTTCATTAACTAGACATACTAGAGATGGGTTTCAGCAGGTTCTGACCAGTTCTGGAGAACCGGTAGCAGAAATTCTGACTGGCCCCGCCCCCATCTATTCTCTGCCTCCCAAGTCCCAGCTGATCGGGAGGAAATGGGGATTTTGCAGTATCCTTCCCCCGGAATGGGGTAGGAATGGAGATCTTAGAGTATCCTTCCCCTGCCATGCCACCAAGCCACGCCCACCAAGCCAAGCCATGCCCACCAAGCCATGCCCACAAAACCAGTAGTAAAAGAATTTGAAACCCACCACTGAGACATACCCAATTCCTGCAACTGTTCTTCATATATTTTAGCCTTCAGGCTTTTAATCATCTTAGTTCTCTGCACTTTTTCCAAAGTCTCAACATCTTTTTTGTTATGTGGTGAGCAAAACTGGAGGCAGTATTCCAGGTGTGGTTTTACTAAGGTTTTATAAAGTGGTACTAATACTTCACATGATTTTGATTCTATGCCTCTGTGTATATAACCAAGGATTTACGGTAGTTGCAGAGTTTAGTTATAAGGATTTAGTTATACAGTTATACCTTGTTACAGTGGTGAAGAGCTGAAGGAACAGGCTGGGGATAAAACATCACAGAGAAAATCTATATACAGGTAGTCCTCGATTTAGGGCCACAATTGAGTCTAAAATTTCTGTTGCTAAGTGAGACATTTGTTAAATGAATTTTGTCCCGTTTTGTGATCTTTTAGGCCACTGTTTCATACCTTGTATAACAAATATCCTACTTAGCAACAGAAATTTTGGTCTTAATTATGGTTGAGAATTATCAGTATTGGGGCCCCAAGTCAACTGACAGAGCCAGGTTTTAATGTCCTCGTGGGAGGCCAAAATGTGGGGCAGATCCCACTTCCAGTGGCAAGCTGTTTCAAAGGCTGGAAGCCCTAGAAGAAAAGGCTCTATTCCTATATCCCGCTCACTGAACTTCCTTGACCAATGGGGTCTACAGCAAGCCCCTTCTGCCAGAGTGAGTGGGGTGGGCCAATCTCATTGGGGTGAGATGGTTCCACAGATAACTTGGTCCCACACCATGAAGGGCTTTAAAGGTGATGACCAACATCTAAAATTGGACCCAAAAGCAAACCGGCAACCAAATTTAGCTCACATAACAGCGGTTTTATATGTGCCATCCTAGGGGGCCTCGAGAACTGTCTGTGTCACTGTGTTCTATAGCAATGGTACCTTTCAAATACTCTTCAAGGGTAGCCCCAGATAGAGTGCATTGCAGTAATCCAAGCAAAAGATGACCCAGGCACGAGAGACCGACTAGTACTTCATGATCCAGGAAATGGCACAACCAGTTCACAACATGAAGATGCACAAAGGCTCAAAAAAGCGTACTCCATTCTTCCTCCCTCCCTCCCTCCCTCCCTCCCTCCCTCCCTTCCTTCCCTTCCTCCTTCCTTCCTTCCCTCCTTCCTTCCTCCCTCCTTCTCCCTCTCCCTCTCCTTCCTTCCTCCCTCCCTCCCTCCTTCCCTCTCCTTCCTTCCTTCCTTCCTCCCTCTCCTTCCTCCCTCCCTCCCTCGCTCCCACTCTCTCCTTCCTTCCTTCCTTCCTTCCTTCCTCCCTCCCTCCCTCCCTCCCACCCTCCCTCCCTCCTTCCTCCTTTCCATCACCCATCTCAAACAAGTAACTCTGGGATGATGAACAATCATTGCAATTTTTTAAGTAAAACTTTTTCTGTAGGCCATATTAATAGATATTATTCCCCCTCTTGTGCATGCACTTACTGACACACACTAACTCACACACAGAGAAGGAAGTAAATACCTTTCTTACTAAGGTATTTACTTAAGGGTTGCTTGTACACTCTGAATCTATTCATCTGAAACCTGGCAGGTTTCATTCCCTTGAAATAGACAACATTATATATTACTGCCATCCAATTCTGCCAAGATAGGGAAAAAGTTATTGTCAATTTCATGAAAAAATGCTGCATTTGTCTGCAAATTGACAAGGTTTATAGCTTCATAAGGGGCTATATTTCCTATGTCGCTGCCAAACACAATTCTTTAAAAATGGAGAGCCAGTTAGATCTAGTAGTGAGGCACAAGGCTAGAAACAAGGAAACAGTGAATTCTAGTCCTGCCTTAGCCATGAAAACCAGTCGAGTGACTTTGGGCTAATCACTAGGAGACGTAAATTTTAATTCTAGTTCTGCCTTATGCATGAAAGCTGACTGGGTGATTTTGGGCCAATCGCCAGGAGATGTAAGTTCTAGTTCTAGTTTCGCCTTAAGCATGAAAGCTGGCTAGGTGATTTTGGGCCAATCACCAGAAGACTGGGAGTTCTAGTCCTGCCGTACACATAAAAGGTGCCTGAATGACTCTGAGCCAATCACCAGGAGACTCTGAGTTCTAGTCCCGCCTTACGCATTAAAGGTGCCTGAGTGACTTTGAGCCAATCACCAGGAGACTGTGAGTTCTAGTCTAGCCTTACACATGAAAGGCGGATGGGTGATTTTGGGCCAATCACCAGGAGACAGTGACAATAACAACAAATGTAGTAAAAGTACTTAAGTATACTTAAAATGTACTCAAAATTAGTAAAACCAGGGGTGAAATCCAGCAGGTTCTGACAGGTTCTGGAGAACTGGTAGCAGAAATTTTGAGTAGTTCAGAGAACCAGCAAATACCACCTCTGGCTGGCTCCATAGTGGGGTGGGAATGGAGATTTTGCAATATCTTTCCCTTGCCACGCCCACCAAGCCATGCCCACCAAACCACACCATGCCCACCAAGCCACGCCCACAGAACCAGTAGTAAAAAAAAAATGGATTTCACCACTGAGTGAAACATATGCCCAAACATCACCATTAACTGAGTGACAGCATATAGTTGTCAAGGAATTGCATAGCAGCTGTCCCAAAATTGAACAGTTGACATTGGAGACAACAACACAAAGTTGTAGTCATATATGGATATCTATATTTATATGTATATTTAATATTCAAATTTACAGCAGTCTTTGTCATCGTTCAGAAAGAACAAACAAAAGATAAGCAGGAACACAGGAATATCATGAGGTAAATTAAAAGGTATACAGAACACACTGAAGAGAAAAAGGCGGGAAAAAAGGGAAACACCCCCTTTATGCTTACGGCAACCAATCATAGCGTAGATTGCCTCATGTATGAGTCAGCACCCTCTAATCAATTACAACTGTGACTTCTGGCCCATTGTACACGTTTTAACGTTCCAGCTACTAAATTCGATATCCTAACACATGTCCTTAAGTCCAGTGGTGGGATTCAAATAATTTAAAAACTGGTTCTTTGTCCTAATGACTGGCTGGGTGGGCGTAGCCATAATGGGCGTGACCAGGGGGTGTGACAGGCAGCACTCGGCCTCCTACACCCCCCCGGGACCAAAAGGTGGGGAGCATCCCACCTTCCACACCCCATATTGGTCCTAGTAGGCCTCCCTGCAGCTTCCTGAGAGCAAAAGTGGGACATGGGGGGCTGCACCGCACCCACCCACCCCTGAGCAGCCAGTTTTGGTCTTAGTAGGCCTTCCTGCACTTACCTGGGAGCCAAAACAGGTTGCATGGGGACTCGTGGAACGGGCAGGGCAGGGAGGAGAAAGGCCAGCCAGCAATTTAACAACCGGTTTTCCTGAACTGGCCCAAACCGGCTGAATCCCATCACTGTTTAAGTCCTTTCTGAAGGATTTTCCTTGAAGCTGAGAAATTTGGAAAAAGAAAAAAGAAAAAGAAAAAAAGGAAGATGGAATCATTAATAAGGAAATGAATTATTTCCTCTCTTCGCCATTTGGTATCTGGAAACTAAGAAGAAGATTTGAAGCTGGGCTGGTGGTGTCCACCACAAACCATAATGTTGTTGAAAAACTGATATGCCTCTGATAATATGGTTTATGGTTTATGGATAATATGGTTCATCATCATATTCTTGTATCTTGGAAATGTATCCCAAGTATGGTAGTTGCGGAATTTGTCTGATGGTGTCTCTTGAAGTCCTGTAGGTTTCTCCCTTCATCGTTTTAAATATAGGTAGTCCTTGACTTTACAACCACTTACTTAGTGACCATCCAAAGTTACAACGGCACCAAAACAAGTGACATGACTGTTTTTCACACTTATGACTTTATACCCATGGTCACATGACCAAGATTCAGACAATTGGCTACGGACTCATATTTATGATGGTTGCACCTAATGGTCATGAGATTCCCCTTTTGTGGCCTTCTGACAAGCAAAGTCAATGGGGAAGCCAGATTCCTTTAACCACCATGTTATTAACCTAACAACTGCAGTGATTCACTTAACAATTGTGACAAATTCTTTGTGTGTCCATTCATACTTGGCCAGTAAAAAATATTTTATTCTATTGTGTTCTGTTCCATATATTCTCTTCTCTTCTCTTCTCTTCTCTTCTCTTCTCTTCTCTTCTCTTCTCTTCTCTTCTCTTCTCTTCTCTTCTCTTCTCTTCTCTTCTCTTCTCTTCTCCCCTCCCCTCCCCTCCCCTCCCCTTCCCTTCCCTCCACTCCTACCCTACCCTACCCTACCCTACCCTACCCTACCCTACCCTACCCTAGTCTAGTCTATTAATATTCTGTTCTGTTCCTGTTCCATTCCATTCCATTCTAAATAAGGTTGTAAATTGGGCCAAAACTCACTTAACAACTGTGTCACTTAGCAAAGGAAATTTTGGGCTCAATGGTGGTCATGCATTGAGGACTACCTGTACCAACCCAGATCTTGTTTTTGCCAATGCCTTCTCCAGCATTTAGCTTTTTCTGCTTAACAAACACCATAATAGAGAATCACACTCGGCTTGCATCAATTAGAATTAACTTTTAAAGCCTCCCCATTTAAATCTGTCATTACATTACAAATTACCTCAGCAGCTCAGCTTAACAAGAATCTAAAATACCACTGAATGAAAATGAGGAGTTTTATCATGCATTTGATTTCAATGTGGGGCCCGCTGTTGATAGTCAGGGTGTATTCGCTGTGAATGTCAATTTGGAATCAGGGCTGGTAATTGAAAACGTTGTGAGGATGGAAACTTGCTGGCCAGACTAATTAAGGAGTAATTAATAATGATAATGAACACCACGTTTGGGTCGAAGGAGGCAGTGACAGAAGTGGGCTCCATGGATGAAACCTCTGGATGAAACCTCTGAAATGTGGAAGCGATAAATGAGCCAAAATACCTATTCTTGTCCATTTGCTTTATTGGGTGCGTGTATTGCTTTCATGGCTAGCATTTTACTAGCAGCAGTGATTCTCATTGTTATATAGAAAACAGGCACACTATCTACAGCCAAAGGTGGTTTTATAACAGTAACAGAGTTGGAAGGGACCTTGGAGGTCATCTAGTCCAACCCCCTGCTCACGCAGGAGACCTGTACTAGGAATTTGAACCGCCGAACTGATCAACAAGCTCAGTGTCTTAACCACTGAGCCACCTAGTCAGGCTTATGGTTTTAAAGAGCTGAGACAGGAAGTATGATTTGGATAATCAGGAGAGCCAGTTTGGTCCAATGGTTAAGGAACTATCCTCAAAAGCTGGAGACTGGGAGTTCTAGTTCTGCCTTAACTTTGAAAGCCAATAGGGTGATTTTAGGCCAATAACCAGGTGACTGTGAATTCTAGTCCTGCCTCAGCTACAAAAGCCAACTGGGTGATTTGGGGGCCAATCATCAGGGGACTGTGAGTTCTAGTTCCGCCTTAGCCATAAAAGCCAGCTGAGTGACTTTGGGCCTATCTCATTCTCTCTCAGCCCAACTCTCATCACATAGTTATTATTGTGGGGAAAATAGGGGTAGGAAAATGTGTTGGATATGTTCACTGCCTTGAGTTATGTGTAAAAACAATAATAATAATAATAATAATAATAATAATAATAATAATAATAATAATAATAATAATAATAGGATGTAAATAAATAAATATATAAATATTTATCAGATACAATATGATGAGACAAAAAATGTATGCATTTGAGGCGTGGGCTGCTGGGGGTTTGCAGGGATTCGGGAGAACCTCTAAGATTCTGTGCAGTTCGGAGAAACCACAAATCCCACTCCTGGGTGGCCCCACCTACCCCACCGTGCTCCTCCCAGGAGTCCACACGCGGCCCATTTTGGAAGCAGTTAAGTGCAGGGTACACTTGGAGGCTCGGGGAGGATGAAAAATGGGCCTACCGGAAGTTTGGGAAGTTCAGGCTCCAGAGGGCCTCCAGAGCCTGGGGAGGCCATTTTCGCCCTCCTGGAGGCTCGAGGAAAGCCTCCGGAGCCCAGGGAGGGCAAAATGCCCCCCCCTTGCCATGGTGCTGGAGGCCAACTAGGTCACACCCACCATAGACACACCCACCCAGCAACCGGGCAGAGAACTCCTTGCTAAAATTTTTGAAGGCCACCCCTGATGCATTTCTATAGTCCAATTCCAACTGACATGGATTTATGACGATCACAGTGTCCCGGGGACATGTGATCTCCTTTTGTGACTTTCTGACAAGCAAAGTCAATGGGGAAGCCAGATTAATTTATCAACCGTGTTACTAACTAAACAGCTGCAGTGATTCCCTTAACAAGTGTGGCCAGAAAGGTGATAAAATGGAGCAAAATTCAGTTAACTACTGTCTTGCTTAGCAAACGGAAATTTTGGGCTCAATTGTGGTCGTAAGTCAAGGACTACCTTTATATTAACCATTTTGCGGGACGAGGACCACAACAAATCACGATATACATCTAGAATCGAATTTTCCATCTGACCATTTGTTGGGCCTTAGAAGATTTTATTTTTTAGTCTCTCTTTCTCTCCCTTCTCTGTGTATATTTATTTACCTTAAAAAGAGCAAATTATATTTAGATTCATTCCTCTGTCAACTTCTGTTATTGAAATAAGTGCCAAGATGTTTGCTATTTTTTTCATACGAAGAGAAAATTGAGACCAACGCAGAACCTGTCGGATTTTCTAAGATTTGCATATTTTTGTTTTTGGGGTTGTTGTTTTTTTTTAAAAAATTCCAACCACGTTGTGCATTATCTATTCCCCAGGGCAGTTTTGCAGCTTAGATGAGAGTACTCAAAATACCATCTTTGCAGATGGCCATGTGGCCAGGATCCAGAAGATTTTGTATAGATGTAAACGGATGATTTCCCATCTGGAATGATCAAACCTGCCATCTGGCTGTGGTTAACCAATATTGTGGATAAATACTGGAATAGATGAACTCTTGCTAGACCAGACTCCTCTTTCGGGAGAAAAAAAAATGTGGTTATGATTTCCTTTTCATGTATAAGGTTGATTGGAGATAAAAGAGGAAAAAGGAATTTATAGCCCTATTTAGAAATAATAGTCTGCCGTTGCAATACGTTTATGCAATTTATTCTGCCGGACCCAGCCGTTTCGGTAAAATACAGTAATCCGTTGAGGCATCTGATCTAGGGGGTTATGAAAGAACAGAAAATTGTTAGTTTGCCTTATTGTTGGTAGGGTAGCACGGTGGCTCCATGGTTAAGACGCTGGACTTGTTGGTTGGAAAGCCGGCAGCCCAGGTTCGAGACCTGCTACACAACAGAGTGAGTTCCCATCCTCACCTCAGCTCCTGCCAACCTAGCAGTTCAAAAATATGACAATGTGAGTAGATAAATAGGCACCACTTTGGTGGAAGGTAAGAATAGAAAGAATAGAATAGAATGGAATGGAATGGAATGGAATGGAATGGAATGGAATGGACTGGACTGGACTGGAATAGAATAGAATAGAATAGAATAGAATAGAATAGAATAGAATAGAATAGAATAGAATAGAATAGAATAGAATAGAATAGAATAGAATAGAATAACAGAATTGGAAGGGACCTTGGAGATCTTCTAATCCAACCCCTACTCAGGCAGGAAACCCTGTACCATTTCAGACAAATGGTTGTCCAATCTCTTAAAAACTTCCAGTGTTGAACATCTGCAACTTTTGGAGACAAGTTGTACCATTGATTAACTGTTCTGTCAGGAAATGTTTTCTTAGTTCTAGGTTGTTTTTCCCCTTGATTAGTTTCCACCCATTGCTTCTTGTCCTGCCCTCAGGTGCTTTGGAGAATAGCTTGACTCCCTCTTCTTTGTGACAGCCATTGAGATATTGGAACACTGCTATTATTTCATCCCTAGTCCTTCTCTTCATTAATTAGAGAAACCCAATTCCGGTGTATACCGTAATGTTTGGAGTATAAGACACACCTTTTTCCCCCAAAAAAGAGGGTGAAAATCTGGGTGCGTCTTGTACTTTGAATGTAGCCCCACTCAGCTTCTCAAACAGAGGTTTCAGAGGCTGAAAATAGCATCAGAAATGAAGCTTCAGAAAAGAAGCCCCCAAACAGAGCTTCAGAGGCTTTTTTTCTGAAGCTGTTTCAGAAGCTTTCAGATGCAGGAAATTTTTTTTTTTCTGAAACAGAGTTTCAGAAGTTTCAGAAGCTGAAAAAAAAAAAAAGCAAAAAAAAAAGCAAAAAAAAAAAAAAAAAGCAAGGCACAGAGCTCACAACCAAGGTACCTGTTGCTAAAATTCACCTCTGGGAACAGCTGATTGGGGGTATTCCGGGAGGCTGATCCATCTGCCAATCAGCTTTTTTATAATTTTCCTCCCCAAAAACTAAGGTGCGTCTTATACTCTGAAATATACGGTAGTTATTTTCAAGAAGAACGCCTCTATTTATTTCCAGGAAAATTATTTTCTGTCTTAGTAACAAAATAATTGGTGGCTCTTGGTAGGGATTAAAAAAAAAATTCTGCCATAGATCCTGACAGTAATGAATTTGGGTGACCCATAGTAGGGTGAATCAGAGCTAAAACAAAATTATTTATTTTTTAAATTTATATTTCATATGTCTTAACTGCCCATGTCCATCAGAAAGGGAGTCTGGGTTCTGTACAATACAAGTTCATCTAAACAACCCTGTTTTCCAAGATGAAAAAGATCTGCAATGGGTGTTTTTTAAAAAAAATATTCATTTTTTTTTTTTGTCCCTTCATGTGTATTCTGCTTTTGTGATCCTCAAAGTGTAGCTGTATTCTAGTGGGAGCAGGGGTAGGCTTCAAAACTTTTAGCAAGGGGTTCTCTGACCGGTTGCTGGGTCGGTGTGGCCATGGTGGGTGCGGCCTCCTGCACCACGGTATGGGGGGCGTTTTTGCCCTCCCCAGGCTCCGGAGGGTTTCCTCGAGTCTCCAGGAGGGAGAAAACAGCTTCCTCAGAGTCCGGAGGCCCTCTGGAGGCCGGAAACAGGCCCATTTCCGGTCTTCCTGAACTTCCGGTAGGCCCGGGTTTTTCCCTCCCCAAGCCTCTGTGTGCACCCTGCACTTACCTGCATCCAAAACAGGCCATGTGGGGACTCCTGGGAGGGGAGGGGAGAGGTAGGCGGGGCCAGCCAAAATCTTGTACAGAATCTTAGCTAGAGATCCTCCTGAATTACTGTGAACCCCCAGCAGCCCACCCCTGGGCGGGAGGGAAAGCCACAGATCAACAAAAGCCATTGCTGGTGTAATGCAAAGTTTATTTTTCTTGCCTTCCCCTGTTCTTAATTTCCAAGTCAGATTTGTTCATTGATTATGGAGAGACAACTTCGCTTTATGTCCAGCTCATGAAACCAAATCACCTCAGAGTCAATTGTGTGCCTCAGTTTACAGCCATTCCGCTGACTTATGAATTCAATCTGACTCTTACTGAACAAACACTTTGGCATTTATTTCATCAGCGAGCTGGGCAATAAAATCCCTGCTTTGAAACGTGCAAAAGATTATTATTTTTAATCTTCCAGGGATATTAACATTCATAGCAAGGAGCCCTTGCCAGCACATAAGACCTCCAAACCTCCTAAGTGAAAACTCTTCCCTGGCAGTCATAAGAAACAAGCTGTGAAAATGTACAGCTTTGTATAGTTCTGTTTATTTAATTGTTGATTCCACAGTTCCCTTTTTATAGATCCATCCTTGCTGGAACATGGAGTAGCAGGCAAGGTAACAGGCAGCAACGATGGGAGGGGGGCGAAGGAAGAGAGAGAAAATGTTTAACTGGAGAACTCTTTATTAATATTTAATGTGTATTTGCATTAAAACCCCAAGTTGTAGTTCCAGATATTTCGTGCCAGTATTTCCACGCTCCCATTAGCAAGATGTAAAGCAGATGTAAAGTGAACTCAAAGAAAGTGTAATGTAGCTTCCGTTTGCCTCTTAACTAGCAAAAAGCCAATGATGAATGTTACTAGAGAGTTACTCAGCAAACGGGCCTGTAGGAGAGATATTTGAGGGCACAGAAACCAGTGATCCATCATGATTTCTGCCCTCAGGGATCCCAGAGCATTAAAACTGCAGCAAGAATTATTGATATGACCTATCCTAAGATAAGTCAATGCAGGAGTTATGTTTTTATGATGTGGGAGTTATGAGCTAGTTTTCCAGGGAATGTGGAAACTGGCTCAGTCAACAGACAAATGGCACTGAGCAGTTAGGCTGAGAAGAGATAAACAAGGTATGCATTAATGTGGGGAGGTCAAGAAAATGACATATTTAGACTGCATAAATTGAATTTTGTAAAATTGTAAAATAATTGTAAAATAATTATAAAATTGTAAAATAATTGTAAAATTGTAAAATTGTAAAATAATTGTAAAATTGTAAAATAATTGTAAAATTGTAAAAAAAATTGTAAAAAATTGTAAAATATTGTAAAATCATAAAATCGTAGAATTGTAGAATTGTAGAATCTTTCTGTTATGATCTCATTGCTGAGTTTAATCTGATTTTATTCTATTTTAGTCATCAGCAATCTCAGAGATCATAAGATCACTGCAAAACCAAAGCACAAAAATCCAATCACTAGTATTTCATTGGGGTCCTTGCTACTCTCTGCGCTTTATTGTTTTCTTGCAGACATCTCATTACTAACCTAGGTAACATCAGCAGTGCTGTTATTATTATTTTATTATTATTATTATTTATTAAATTTCTATACCGCCCCCTCTCCCGAAGGACTCGGGGCGGTGAACAGCCAGAATTAAAAACACACAATACAAATATTAAAATACATTAAAACAAAATTAAATTATCTTAGCTTCTACAATTTAAAACCCCGTTACCCATAAAATTCACCCAATTAAAAAATTTTTTAACCCAGCCCGGCTTGCTGAAATAAAAAAGTCTTCAGGGCCCGGCGGAAGGTCCGGAGGTCCGGTATTAGTCGTATCCCTGGGGGTAGCTCATTCCAGAGGGCGGGTGCCCCCACAGAGAAGGCTCTTCCCCGGGGGGTCGCCAGCCGACATTGCCTGACAGACGGCACCCTGAGGAGACCCTCTCTGTGGGAGCGTGTTGGCCGGTGGGAGGTTATCGGAGGCAGAAGGTGGTCTCGTAGATAACTGGGTCCTAAGCCATGGAGCGCTTTGAAGATGAGAACCAGCACCTTGAAGCGCACTCGGAAGACCACTGGAAGCCAATGCAGCTCGCGCA
The DNA here is from genome assembly GCA_022577455.1 of Arizona elegans. Lineage (NCBI taxonomy): Eukaryota > Metazoa > Chordata > Lepidosauria > Squamata > Colubridae > Arizona > Arizona elegans. Next base: position 3,018,964 of record JAKOOJ010000049.1, read on the forward strand.
GGAGAGATGTCACGTGGGAGCGCCATGTCGCCCCCATAAGTACCCGCGCGGCTGCATTCTGTACCAGTTGGAGCCTCTGAGTGCTCCTCAAGGGGAGCCCCATGTAGAGAGCGTTGCAGTAGTCGAGGCGGGAAGTAATGAGGGCATGAGTGACCGTGCATAAGGAGTCCCGATCCAGAAAGGGGCGCAACTGGCGTATCAGGCGAACCTGATAGAAAGCCCCCCTGGCCACGGCCGTCATATGCTCTTCTAAAGACAGCCGTGCGTCCAGGAGGACACCCAAGTTACGCGCCCTCTCCGTGGGGGCCAATGTCTCGCCCCCGATAGTCAGCGATGGCACCAGCTGACTATATCGGGACGCCGGCAGCCACAGCCACTCAGTCTTGGAGGGATTGAGCTGGAGCCTGTTCCTCCCCATCCAGACCCGCACCGCCTCCAGGCACCGGGACATCACTTCAAGGGCATCGTTGGGGTGGTCTGGGGTGGAGATGTACAGCTGGGTGTCATCAGCGTACAGATGGCACTGCATCCCAAAACCACGGATGATCTCACCCAGCGGCTTCACATAAATGTTGAACAGGAGAGGCGAGAGGACCGACCCTTGTGGCACCCCACAAACCAAGTGCCTTGAGGTCGACCTCTGCCCTCCAGCCAACACAGACTGCGACCGGTCGGAGAGATTGAAGCACTACTGTTGAAGTAGTGCTTCAATCACCACGACCTCCATAATGTAAACAGGTACCCCTTGCCTCCAAAATGGATTGTGTGAATGTGATTTCCATTTACAAAATGCAAGGGTCAATATTTACCAGTCTTACTCTTGTACTGTGAAGCAATTGGGGTTTCCATAGATGCTTTTACGCCAAAATCTGCATTTGTTTCTATTCAAGACTTTTCCTAACGTTTTTTTTTCTGCGCAGCTTCTCTAATGCTCCTAGCTGTTGAAGTAATTAAGGGAGAAACACTTTCATACCAATTTCTCCAATGGCTCACTTTGTGATTCATATTTCCCCAGTGCATACTTTTTATTCTCTAATACGTAAATGCTTTCTCTCTCTTTTTATAGAGCAGATTTTTTTGTTTCATATACATCTTTAAGAAGATCATTTCCTTTTTTAAATCTAACTCTCAAAAGGACCTGGGCTGTAGATGTCTAACAAAGAAAATTGGACATTTGTCAACGTCATTCGGGTCTATAGCAATACAATAAGACTTAGACTTATATACCACTTCACAGTGCATTACAGCCCTCTCTAAGGGGTTTACAGAGTCAGCTTGTTGCCCCCAACAATCTGGGTCCCTCATTTTACCCACCTCAGAAGGATGGAAGGCTGAGTCAACCTTGAGCCTGATGAGGATCGAACTCCTGGATGTGGGCAGAGTTAGCCCTGCGATACTGCATTCTAACCACTGTGCCACCATGGCTCCATGTCATGTTGCTGAATCCAATTTGACAAATTAGTTCTTCTAGAAATATAAACGGGTGTTATTTGTACCCCAGTCTTCGACATCTGTGTGGCTGCTTTGGAAAGGACTGCTAGAATTGAGGCACCTATGGATGGAGGAGATGGAGGAGGAGGAGGAGGAGGAGGAGGAGGAGGAGAAGGAAGAAGGAGGAGGAGGAGGAGGAGGAGGAGGAGGAGGAGGAGGAGGAGGAGGAGAAGGAGAAGAAGAAGAAGAAGAAGAAGAAGAAGAAGAAGAAGAAGAAGAAGAAGAAGAAGAAGAAGAAGAAGAAGAAGAAGAAGAAGAAGAAGAAGGAGAAGAAGTAGTTATCCATTTAGAATAACAGAATAACAGAGTCAGAAGGGACCTTGGAGGTCTTCTAGTTCAGGGGTCGGCAACCTAAAATATTCAAAGAGCCACAAAGGTCCTAACTGGAAGCCCCCATTCAATTTTGGAGCTGACCGGAAGTCCGGTTCCCTTACCATAGAGTCTCCTCCTAGCACAGCATCCCTTTTCCTCTACCTGTCCTAATTGAAAGCCCTATCAATTGTGGAGCCCACTGGAGAACCTGCCCCTTGCCATAGAGTCTGGTGTGCCATGCTTCCCCCCCCCCCCCTTGCAAACTGGGAGCTCCTCTCAAAATTGTGGCACTGATCGGCAACAGGGAGATGCAGCAGAGAAATGAAAGAGCCACATGCAGCTCCAGAGCTGCGGGTTGTCGACCCTGTCCTAGTCCAACCCTCTGCTCAAGCAGGATACCCTATACTATTTCAGACAAGTGGCTGCCTAGTCTCTTCTTAAAAGCCTCCCAGTGATGGAGCACCCACAACATCTGAAGGCAACTCATTCCACTAGTTAATTGTTCTCACTCTTAGGAAATGTCTCCTTAATTTTACATTGCTCCCCTCCTTGATTAGCTTCTAACCATTCAATAATGTCCGACTCATAATCATAATCATAAGTTTATTTGTCAAGCATATATAAGATAACAGGTAAAAGTATAAACATAATTTGAATACATGAAAAGAGTAAGTAAAAAGGAATATTAGGATAGGGATGGTAGGCACACTGGTGCACTTATGCATGCCCCTTACAGACCTCAGGAATGGGGTGAGGTCAACAGGAGACAGTCTAAGGTTAAAGTTTTGGGGGTTGGAGGAAGAAACTACAGAATCAGGTAGTGCATTCCAGGCATTGACCACTCTGTTGCTGAAGTCGTATTTTCTGCAATCGAGGTTGGAATGGTTTACCTTGAGTTTGTATCTATTATTTGCTTGTGTATTGTTGTGATTGAAGCTGAAGTAGTCATTGACAGGAAGGACATTGTGGCAGATACTATGCTCAGGTCAGACTGAAGTAGGCGTAGTTCTAAGTTTTCTAAGCCCAGAATTTGGAGTCTGGTGGCATAAGGTATTTTATTGCGGCTAGAGAAATGGAGGACTCTTCTCGTGAAATATCTCTGGACTCTCTCGATTGTATTTATGTCCGATATGCAGTGTGGGTTCCAGGCAGATGAGCTTTATTCTTGACTCTTGTATTCTTGGCCAGGTCTCTCCACATCTTCCAATCTTTCATTATTTCTTTGAGTTGTTCTATGCTCTGGCTGGTGTCTGCTTTGATGGTGTCCATTCACCATGTTCTTTGACAGCCTGGTTTCCTTTTATCGCTAACTCTTCCAAGCTTAATTGCTTTCTACAGTGAATTCCCCTGCATGACATGGCCAAAATAAGTGAGAGGCAGTTTTGTGATTTTTGCCTTCCAGTGACACATCTGGTGTTGTGCGCTCCAGTATTGCTTGTTAGTGAACTTTTCTGTCCGAGAAATATGCAGGAGCCTTCTGCAGCACGACAGCTCAAATGAATTGACTTCCTTCCTGTCTTGTTTTTTGAAGGTCCAACTTTCACAACCATAGTGTCAGGGTTCCAAGTAACATCCTCAACAAAAGAAGACTCCAATACGAGTCTTCTTTGAGTCTTTGAGTTCCTCAAAGTTCCATTTTATTTGAGATGCCATATTGGCACATCTGGGAAAACCTGAATCTGAAAGCTTCCAGGGTTTCCCCACCCAACAGAAAGTCCAAGGCCCTTCTCCTGCACCCTCATGTCTCTCACATGGTCCAATCAATGCACCATCCCAATTGGAGATGCCTCCCAATCATGCCACTCCAGGTGCAGGCTGAATGTCCTTGACGCTCTGAGAAAGGAATGTTATTATGGCTAGGTATCCCTGCAACTCCATGCAAACACCCTCTCCCAGTTTCCCACAGCACTAAATGTGGCAGCCCTGAAGAATTCAAGAAAAAGATGACCTCCAGGGCTGACACATAGGTAGCTACGGGGAACACTGGACACAATCTTAAACAATTAATAAAGATACAGCCAAAATTTTGGTAAACAAGAGTCTACCTAGGCGTCTAATCATAGAAACGTATCATTTCACCGTCTGACCCTCATCATATTTGCTTTTAATTTAGGGAACATCAGGATCCCGCTCAGTGATTAATGCCCTTCTCAAGAACTTGTAGGGCGTCCTGTGGCTGACAAGTGGCTGACAGTTGAATAAACAGGAATAACTGGGGTTGAAGTAGCTAAGAGCGATGGATTTTTCAGCTGAAAAGGATGTCCAAGGATGAACTTCCTTTCTCTCTAAATTGCATTTCTCTGGGTCATCATCTCTTTACTAATACGAGTTTGACATTTAACACTAATTAATAGGCTGCTTATACTTTCTGCACCTGAGCCTTTATCACACTTGCATCTTTCTCCAGGAACCCCAACACAACTCATCAGAAGGAGGTGCTTTCCAATTTTAGCTTCACAATGTTTCTGTGGGCAAGTTAGCTTAAGATATTATGTGTGATAGATAAAATGAGGTGGACAGAGAGAAAACCATGTAGTAGGATTTTACTGTCTTGGAAGAGTGAGGTTGAAGTAGGTTCTTAGATGGGTGTGATCAGACATACGTGTTATCTTTAGTGAGCATCAACATTGATGAACAATATTGTCTATGTATGACTCCACACTATGGTGGTGGACAATCAATAGATCTGCTTTGGCATTCTGTACCACGGACTTACCATTTTTCTGTCAATAAAAGTAGCCAAGTTGGATCACTGTTCAATCACACTGTTAAACTGAGGTAATTAGTTTACACTTCCATAGAATCCTAGAATGACTGGGCGGAAAGGGACCTTGGAGGTCTTCTAGTCCAACTCTGTGGCCAAGGTAGCAGTTCCTATATCTTCCTGCACAAATGGCTCTCCTCCTCCTCCTCCTAATCTCCTCCTCCTCTTCTTCTTCTTCTTCTTCTTCTTCTTCTTCTTCTTCTTCTTCTTCTTCTTCTTCTTCTTCTTCTTCTTCTTCTTCTTCTTCTTCTTCTTCTTCTTCTTCTCCTCCTCCTCCTCCTCCTCCTCCTCCTCCTCCTCCTCTGCCTCTTCTTCCTCTTCCTCCTCCTCCTCCTCCTCCTCCTCCTCTTCTTCTTCTTCCTCTTCCTCCTCTTCTTCCTCTTCTTCCTCCTCCTCTTCCTCCTCCTCCTCCTCTTCCCCTCTCCTCCCTGGTATTCTTTTGCTGTCACTTGCACAACTGTATAATTTCCTTATGCAATATCATCTGGTCCTTAGAATCATCAGAAAGTAGTTGTCCATATTGCTATGGAAACAGAGGAGGAGGGGGGCAGATTGGAGATATGTCCCTCCTCCCCTTCTTGTTTTGGCTAAAGTTTAATGAATTTGAAATTCTAAAGGGAAGTCTTGCAACAGGCAACGGAGAGAAGGACATGACCCAGGGAAGGAGGTAGAAGGGAAACGGCAGACATAATTGGCAAAATCAATAGCCAAGGGAGAGATGAATGGCAGATAATGAAATATTATACACCTGGCTGCTCATTTTCATTCCACAGCTATTGTTATTTGCTTAATGGATGAGGGAACATTTCACCTATAAACAAGGAGATCTGACACACGCAGATATCAATAGCGGAAGGCCATTTGCTTGTTAATTCTGCCTCGGCCAGTTTGAACGCACTCAAATCCTGCAGCGACTGTCTTCCCCGTCCTTCATATCATGCAAAAGGGTGAAAAAAACCTCGAAGAATGTTTGGAAAATCAAAACCAACCACAAATGAAATTCCTTTGCTCTCAAATTTCACTTGTCAGTATCTCTACGTCTGTAATCTGGAATTTCAGATATTTTTTTGTAATGCACTCAAGCACATACACAAGTAAGATTCCCACAACTTGGTTAATCTGGTTATGGGATTATACTATTTTGTTGTTAGAATAAAATAACAGAGTTGGAAGGGACCTTGGAGGTCTTCTAGTCCAACCCCCTGCTTAGGCAGGAAACCCTACAGCACTTCAGACAAATGGTCATCCAATCTCTTCTTAAAAACTTCCAGTGTTGGAGCATTCACAACTTCTTGTTGTAACCTAGGCCCAAGTAGTTATTACCAGACACAATCAGTCCTAAACAAACATATTTTATTAGAAAATTTAGTCCAAATTAAGTCCAAAACAAATCCTTCATAAACAGTCCTTTGGCCTTATCACAAACCTTGGTCTTCTTTGGCACCCTGCCAAAGGTTTTTCTTGGCAAAACTCCACAACGCCGACAAGAAACAAATGTAGCAATGTTGCTTTCTTACAAAGATCCCAAGAGCCTTTACTGCTCTTTTAAGCCTTCTGGGAGGGGCCAATCATCTCCTGGCCTTACTCTTGAGTCAACCTTTTTGTTTTAGCTGTTCTTGTCTTCTGGCAACTGTTCGCATGCCTGCACTAGGAACAGGCTCCTCCTGTTCCTCTTCCTCTCTACTATCTGCCTCTGGAGACTCTGGAGTACGGGCATTGCTCCCAGATGGCCCTGGCCCCATCTCTGCCTCCGATGCAGAGCCCTCGTCCGGGCCTTCCCCGACTCCACTGCCAGCTTCTCAGGCTGCTGGTGGACCACAACACTTCTGGAGGCAAGTTGTTCCATTGATTAATTGTTCTAACTGTCAGGAAATTTCTCTTTAGTTCTAGGTTGCTTTTCTCCTTGATTAGTTTCCACCCATTGCTTCTTGTCCTGCTCTCAAGGTGTTTTGGAGAATAGCTTGACTCCCTCTTCTTTGGGGCAGCCCCTGAGATATTGGAAGACTGCTATCAGGTCTCCCCTAGTCCTTCTTTTCATTAAACTAGACAAAACCTGTTCCAGCAACTGTTCTTCATATGTTTTAGCCTCCAGTCCCCTAATCATCTTTGTTGCTTTTCTCTGCACTCTTTCTAGAGTCTCCACGTCATTTTTACATCATGGCGACCAAAACTGGATACAGTATTCCAAGTGTGGCCTTAGCAAGACATCATAAAGTGGTATTAACACTTCACGTGATCTTTTATTTATTTATTTTTTTATTTTTGAACTTGTATACCGCCCTTCTCCCTGAGGACTCAGGGCGGTGAACAGGCAAATAAAAACATCAAATACAAATATTAAAATACAGTTAAAAATATGTATAAATTTGGCCCCATTGATTAAAACAATAAACAAAAACAAAAACAATTAAAAACACTTAAGAAGAGTTAGGCCAGCCCGGCTTGTTGGAAAAAGAAGGTTTTAAGGGCACGGCGGAAGGCACTGAGGTCCTGGATTCTCCTTATCTCTGGGGGCAGCTGATTCCAGAGGGTAGGTGCCCCCACAGAGAAGGCCCTCCCCCTGGGGGTCACCAGCCTGCATTGTTTGGCTGATGGCACCCCGAGGAGGCCCTCTCTGTGGGAGTGCACAGGTCGATGGGAGGTCGTCGGTGGCAGCAGGCGGTCTCGGAGATAGCTAGGCCCTATGCCATGGAGCGCTTTAAAGGTGAGAACCAACACCTTGAAGCGGTGATCTTGATTCTATCCCTCTGTTTATGCAGCCTAAAACTGTGTTGGCTTTTTTGGCAGCTGCTGGACACAGCTGGCTCATATTTAAGTGGTTGTCCATTTGGACTCCAAGATCCCTCTCATAGTCACCACTATTGAGCGAGGTACCACATATAATGTACCTGTTGTTGTTGTTGTTGTTGTTGTTTTTGTTGTTGTTGTTGAATTGCTAAGTCATGTCTGACTCTTCTCAGCCCCATGGACCACAGCACACCAGACTCCCTTGTCCTCTGCTGTTTTCCGGAGTTTGCTAAAATTTTCCAACAAGCCGGGCTGGCCTAACTCTTTTTAAGTGTTTTTAATTGTTTTTGTTTATTGTTTTAATTAATGGGGCCAAATTTATATATATTTTTAACTGTATTTTAATATTTGTATTTGATGTTTTTATTTGGCTGTTCACCGCCCTGAGTCCTCAGGGAGAAGGGCGGTATACAAGTTCAAAAATAAAATAAAAAATAAATAAATAAATTCATGGTCGTTGCGTTGATGACCCTTTCTAACCGCCTCCTCCTCTGCTGTCCCCTTCTCCTAGGGCCTTCAGCCTTTCCCAACATCAGAGTCTTCTCCAAGTAATCCTATCTTTGCATTCAATGGCCAAAGTATTTGAGCTTCAGCTTCAGTATCTGTCCTTCCAAAAAAACAGTCAAGGTTCATTTCCTTTAGGATCGACTGATTGCATCGCCTTGCAGTCCAATAACTTGTGTTTGTGCCGTCTCTTTTTTTATCATGTTGTTGGTTGCGAAGTCATGTCCAACCCATCGCGACCCCATGGACAACGTTCCTCCAGGCCTTCCTGTCCTCCACCATCCTCTGGAGTCCATTTAAGCTCACACCGACTGCTTCAGTGACTCCATCCAGCCACCTCGTTCTCTGCTGTCCCCTTCTTCTTTTGCCCTCAATCTTTCCCAGCATTAGGCTCTTCTCCAGTGAGTCCTTCCTTCTCATTAGGTGGCCAAAGTATTTGAGTTTCATCTTCGGGACCTGGCCTTCTAAAGAGCAGTCAAGGTTGATCTCCTTGCAGTCCAAGGGACACACAGGAGTCTTCTCCAGCACCAGAGTTCAAAGGCCGCAATTCTTTGACGCTCAGCCTTTCTTATGGTCCAACTTTCACAGCCATACATTGCAACTGGGAAAACCATAGCCTTGACTATACGCACTTTCGTTGGCAGAGTGCTGTCTCTGGTTTTTTTTTTTTTTTTTAATTTGATTTACATGCCGCCCTTCTCCGGAGACTCAGGGCAGCTTACAATGTGTTAAGCAATAGCTTTCATACTTTTGTCTATTTATACAAAGTCAGCTTATCGCCCCCACAAACTGGGTCCTCATTTAACCTACCTTAGAAAGGATGGAAGGCTGAGTCAACCTTGAGCCTGGTAAGATCCGAACCTGTAGTAATTGCAGGTAGCTGTGTTAATAACAGGGTGCTTTAAACCACTGTACTACCAAGGCTTCTTTTTAGTATGCTGTTTAGGTTTGCCATAGCTTTCCTCGACAGGAGCAAGCGTCTTTTAATTTCTGGGCTGCAGTTCCCATCTGTGGTGATCTTGGAGCCCAGGAAAATAAAATCTGTCACTAAAAAATCCCCATGGACAGTACCAAAAGTCCAACAACTATTTTGACTTAATTTATCTCAAACCATGTAACGAGCAAGTTGTTTTTTAGGTTTCAATTCTACAGAGCCCCAAAGAACCCCAATTCTGCCAACCCCAAAGAGCTCACCACAAGTTCCAAAATATTCCAGTTTGGAGATAACACCAATTTTTTTCCCTTTCGTGTGGGCCGTCTTGCATGATGACTTTCAAACACGGTCTTCTCAATGCAACGAAATCCTTGTGAAGTTTTAATGAGATCAAAATAAACAGCCCATTTTGTTTTTTTTTTAAATTGTCTGGCTGATGTTCCTTTTCCTTGATATGAATCAAACCAGCACTTTGATACTTGCAAAACATTTTCCGAGGCATGCTAACATGGTCTCCTGATGCTGTTCGTTAATTAAATCTGAAGATTTGTTTATTCAGTAATCGTGGAAACAAAAGAGTTATTTTAAGATCTTTTTATTCACAATGGCAGGTAGTGTCTTGTCTGAGCCCATTCAGAGGTGTTTGTAACATATACCTCCATGAATTCGTATTCACCCAGAATAAATCAAGCAAAAATAACAGAATAACAGAGTTGGAAAGAACTTTGCAGGTCTTCTAGATCCAACATCTTGCTCAAGAAGAAAACCCTACATCATTTCAGACAATCTCTTCTTAAAAACCTCCAGTGATGGAGCACCCACAACTTCTGGTGGCAGGTTGTTCCACTGGTTAATTGTAATGATTGTCAGGACATTTTTCCTTAGTTCTAGGTTGCTTCTCTCCTTGTACAGTTTCCATCCATTGTTTCTTGTCCTGCCTTCTGATGCTTTGGAGAACAGGTCAACTTCCTTCCTTCCTTCCTTCCTTCCTTCCTTCCTTCCTTCCTTCCTTCCCTCCCTCCCTCCCTCCCTCCCTCCCTCCCTCCCTCCTTTCTTCCTCTCTCCCTCCTTCTCTCTCTTTCTCCTGCCTTATAGAATCGTAGGGCTTATTTAGTTCTATAAGAACCTCATCTGGACTTACTGCCTAGAATTCTCATATCATACTAATCTATAATCTAAGCTCTAGCTGAATCATATTAAGAAATTAGTGGGATTTAATTAAGGAGGAAGGGATTTAAGATAGTCTCTTCGAATATAAGGTGGCAAGTCACATTGGATGATTATATGGTGTAAGATTGAGAATATAATTAGAGACCAAAAAGCACTCCTGAAAGAAATGGCAAGTTTGACATCCACAATTGCAAAAACCAACAAAAAAGGGCCATCCATTCCCACGATTGCAATGTCATCGCCAGCTATCCAGAAAGTAGTGGAAGGTTCACAGAAAACTGACAAACCTCCAGCAACTCCAACGTTGCAAACATTACAAGCGTCGCTACTAACAATACAAGAAACAATGCTTGCGATGCAAGAAAAGCTTTTAAACAGCCACTCCGAACTGAAACTCGATATTCATGGACTGGATGCTAAAATGAACGAGATTCAAACTTCGATTGCCAGCAACGAGAACAGAATCCAAAAAGCGGAACAAAGAATAGAGAAAAACGAGAAGAAACTGGACATGGTCGATCAAACCCTGTGGGCGCAGAACAAAGATACAGAAGACGCTCTAATTCAACTCGAGATGGACAAGGCCTCATTTTATTTGCGTTTCCAAAACATAGCGGAAGACAAAGAAGAGGACCTAGGAGATAGGATGGCCGAGTTGATTGCAGAGACACTCCAACAGGACAAACAAGATATAATCCGAGAGATCGACGAGGTCTACAGAGTTCAAACCAACTATGTGAGAAGGAACAGGTTCCCTAGAGAAGTCCATATTCGCTTCGCTAGGAAAAAAGTGAGAGACATTCTGTATAACATAGCTAGGGAGGAAAAAATCATGCATGGGGGAAAAGAAGTGAACATCTTAAAACAAATTCCAAGGAGAGTGAGGGAGAGGAGGAAAAACTATAGGTTTTTGACAAACCAATTAAACAGGAGAAGCATAATATTTAGGTGGCTCCTCCCAGAAGGATTGCTAATATCGTGGCAAGGGAGGAAAATCAGAATCGACTGTGTAAGCGAAGCCCAAGATTTCCTAGAACAACTAAGGGGAGGCGAAGAGGAACAAACCAGTAAGGAGGAAAACGAATTACAAAACACGGAAGAAGAGACATCGCAAGAACAAATCACTAGAGAAGACATAGAAGAGGAGAAGAAAAAGGAAGACACAGAAGAAAGAGGGAAAAAATCTAGACCAGTGAGAGCAGTAACACTAAAAGGCAAATAAAAACCAGTTACTAGAGGACAGTTACAGCAATGAACGATACTAAGATCCTATCGCTCAATGCGAACGGTCTAAATGATTATAAAAAAAGGAGGATAATACTGTCGAATCTGACGAAACAGAAGCCTGATATAATTTGTATCCAAGAGGTCCATATAAAAAAGGATGAAGCCAACTACTTAAATTATACCAAATTTGGTAAAGTATTCTTCTCATTAGCGGAGAAAAGAAAAAGGGGGGTGGCTATCTATGTTAAGAAAGGAATAGAGGCAGAATGTAAATATAAAGATGAAAAAGGGAGAATACTGATAGTAGAGATAACGAGAGGCAATTCTAAGGTGTTAGTGGTGGGGGTTTACGCCCCGAATAAAAAACAAGGGAAATTCTATCGGAAATTACATGAACAGCTAGCAAAATGGGCAAACAATGAAATTTGTATGGTTGGGGATTTCAATGGAATTATAGACCCTATATATGATTATAAATCTGATATAACTAAAAAGAACAAAAGATCTCCCCTACCAAAGACTTTTTTTGATTTAGTGGATGAGATTAACCTAATCAATTTGTGGCGTACTTTACACCCCCATGACAGACAATTCACTTTCTATTCAACGCCACGTAACTCCTGGTCCAGAATAGATATGGTTTGGACTACCAGAAAACTGGGCCTTGAAATTAAAAATGTTAACATGTGCACAAACGCTTGGGCAGACCATAAATTCCTCGAGATCAGCTGGCACCACAATTTAAAGAAAACACAACAGAGATGGAGTTTAAGGACTAAGTTGTTATACGAAGAAGAGTTTATTAGGAAATTGAACGAAGAAGTCAAACGCTTTTTCATAGAAAATGGAAATCGAGAGACAGCTAAAGAAATTGTGTGGGACGCTATGAAGGCCTACGTGAGAGGGGTAGCCATATCATATACTGCCTTCAAAAACAAGGAAAAAAGAAAGATCACAGAAGAGCTCACCAATAAGCTATTGCAAGCCGAAGACAAACTCCAGCAATGCCCAGGAGATGAGGCGTCCAAACAACAGTGGTCGATGACGAGACATAGATTGAACCTATTGGACCAGGAGGAATTGGCGCAGAAAATAAAAAGATCCAAACACTATTGCTTCGAGAACGCTAACAAATCGGGGAGATGGCTGGCATATAAACTAAAAAAAGAGAAGGAAAAAAACCAAATACTAGTATTAGAAGACTCTAAGGGCAACTTGCTGACGAAGGAAGAGGATAAATTAGAGAGTATAAGAAAATTTTATGAAGATTTATACAAAAATGAAGGAATAGCGTCAAGCAAGGTAGAACAGTATTTGTGTGAAGCTAAACTACCGCTAATTTCTGAAGAAGAAAAGGAATTGTTAAATGGAAAAATTACCATAGAGGAATTAAAAATGGCCCTCTCCAAAATAAAGAAGAATAAAACTCCAGGCCCAGATGGTCTCCCCGGGGAATTATATCAAAAATTTGATGACACCCTAAAATTAGAGCTGCTAGAAATATTAAACGAGGCCCTGGCGGGTATCACAATCCCAGATTCGTGGAGGGAAGCGTATTTGACGCTTATACTGAAAGAAGGTGCCGACCCGAAACAGATACCCAACTATAGACCGATCTCATTGTTGAATGCAGATTATAAACTGTTCATGAATATAATTGCGGAGAGGTTCAAAAAAATATTAAATCGCTGGATTCATAAAGACCAAAATGGCTTTCTCCCAGGGAGACAGATCAGGGACAATTTGAGGACAGTTCTAAACACCTTTGAATATTACGAACAACATCCTGAAAAACAGCTGGCCTTAATGTTTGTCGATGCCCAAAAGGCATTCGACAATTTGAATTGGACCTTTATGATAAATCAAATTGACCTAATGGGATTTGGCACCAACTTTAGGAAGATGATTGAGAATATATATAAAAACCAGAGGGCAAACATTCTAGTGAATGGAGATAGAACCCAGTTGTTCCAGATCCAAAAAGGAGTGAGAGAGGGATGTCCTTTATCTCCCTTACTATATATCCTGGCGCTAGAGGTGCTACTTAGAAAGATAAGAACCAACAAAGAGATTAAGGGATTAAAGATTAGGAATGAAACCTTCAAAACCCAAGCTTTCGCGGATGACGTAGCCCTCATAATGGAAGACCCACTAGAATCTGGCGTAAAGTTAATGCAGGAAATCCAGGAGTATGGAGAGGTGGCGGGCCTAAAACTCAATAAGAATAAAACCAAAATTATAGTGAAAAACATGACAGATTTACAAAAGGAAGAATTGGAAAAATCATTAGGCCTCCAGATAGTTAGGAAAATAAAGTATCCGGGAATATGGATTACCGCGAGATTTTCCTCATTAAAAGAGGATAATTACACTCCCTTTTTACAGAAAACATACCAAGACCTTGAAAGGTGGAAAAAGCTCAAATTGTCTCTGATCGGTAAAATTGCAGCGATTAAGATGAACATCCTACCAAAAATTCTGTTTCTATTCCAAAATATCCCGCTAACACTAGACAAGAAATTCTTTTTGGACCTGAACAAACACATCAGGAACTTTTTGTGGGAGGGTAAGAAATCGAGGATTTCTTTTAAGATACTCCAAGGGAAAAGGAATCTGGGAGGCTTTGGGCTCCCTGACTGGGAACTATATCAAAAGGCTGCAAAATTAATTTGGATCAAGGAGTGGATCAAGTTACAGGATAGGAGAACCCTGACTTTGGAAGGCCATGACCTCCTAGAAGGATGGCACTCTCATCTCTGGGATATAAAGAATAAGAAAAAATCCTATTTTCATAAGCACAAAATCAGGGAGACCCTCATCTGTACATGGACCGAAATTAGACAGAAGATCTATACTAAGGTACCCATTTGGCTCTCTATTATAGAAGCACTGGCGGCTCCAATTAGGAGAGATGATCAAAAATGGGGTACATATAAAGACATCCTCGATGAAGAAGGGAAACTAAAATCCCTGGAGCTATTGAGAGAGCAGGGCTTTAGTTTGGACTGGTGGAATTATATTTGGATCAATTCAAGATTTCAAAAAGACAGAGACAAATTTGGAATAGCAGCAAAACATGGAAATTTTGACAAAATAATTTGGGGACCAGAAAAAAAAATGTTAACAAAAATTTATCACTTTTTACTAGATGAAGATAAGGCAGAGTCTATAGCAAAAAGACAATTAAACATCTGGGAAAAAAACTTAGGATATAGATTAAATTTCAACGATTGGGAGATAGCTTGGAATAGAAATTATAAAATAACTAAATCGACAACGTTTAGGGAAAACCATTACAAATTGCTTCATAGATGGTATTTAGCCCCAGCGAAGCTAGCTAAGATGTTTCCAAATCTCTTTCCCACATGTTGGAAATGTGGAAAATCGGTTGGCACCTTCTATCATTTATGGTGGACTTGCCCTGAGTCTAGAAAGTATTGGTCCAAAATTCAACACTGGCTCTGTGAAATAACAGGACAGGAGGTAGCCCTACTCCCGGAACTCTTCCTCCTAGGCATAACTGAAGAGGCCTTAAACAACAACAAAACCCAATTGATAATTCAGATTATAACTGCGGCTAGATTAGCCTTTGCAAAATGGTGGAAAAACAAACTTTTACCCTCAGAAGATACTCTAATAAATAAGATCTTAGAGTGCGCAGAAATGGCGAAACTGACAAGCGAGTTAAAAAATGAGGAAAACTCAAGATATTACGATGTATGGGGTATTTGGTACCTGGCACATGTATTATAGTCATATTGTATAGTTCATGAATAGTTAAGACTGAAACCCTATGTTTACCATTATTTGTTTTACTTTACTGTAAATACACTGTACCTCCGATAGCAGAGATTGATTGTATATTTTCTTTTTTGTTTTGGAAAATCAATAAAATTTCTTTAAAAAAAAAAAAAGAATCGTAGGGCTGAAAGGGACTTTGGAAGTCTTCTAACCCAACCCCCTAGAGATGGTTGTCCAATCTCTTAAAAACCTCCAGTGTTGAAGTACCCACAACTTCTGGTGGCAGGTGGTTCCACTGATTAATTGCCCTCACTGTCAGGACATTTCTCCTTAGTTCTAAGTTAGTTCTCTCCTTGATGAGTTTCCATCCATTACTTCCTGTCTTGCATTCAGGTGCTTTGGAGAATAACTTGACTCCCTCTTCTTTGTGGCAACCCCTGAGATCCTGGAAGACTGCTATCATGTCTCCCTTGCTCCTCCTTTTCGTTAAACTAGACACACTCAATTCCCGCAACCGTTCTTCTTTGTATACGATTTGAAG
This sequence comes from Arizona elegans, assembly GCA_022577455.1. NCBI lineage: Eukaryota > Metazoa > Chordata > Lepidosauria > Squamata > Colubridae > Arizona > Arizona elegans. The sequence goes on from JAKOOJ010000049.1 coordinate 3,034,435, forward strand.
TCCAATTTAAGCCAGCATGCAAATGGGCAAGTGAGATCTGTAAATGCACGACAATAAGTTTGAAAAGCATAAGTTTACTTCTTTTTGAAGCTGACCTTCTGAGGCAACTTTGGGGGGAGAAATTCCAATCTTGGGATGAATTATTGGGGGAAAAGAAATGCTGCATTTGTCAGCATTAACGGAGGCTATGTCATAAAAAAGGGCAATTAAACAGGAGGGAGTGAAATTTGTTGCCTGAGTAAAGTCGCCATTCTTTTGCCAATCAGGAGGCAGCTGAAAGGTCAGGAAACGCAGGTCAGTGTTGACACGGAGAAAATCCATTTTATTATGTGAGAAAGCTAATTGGATCCCTGCTAGCCACAGATATAAGTTCTTTAACAGAAATCGAATCTTTAATGAGCAATATAAGTTTCTGGAACAGGCACTTCAACTTCTGATATGAAGCAAGGAGGCAGATTGCAGTAAAGGATTTGGAAATAAAAAAAAAAGAATGTTTGCACTTTGAATGAAATAATCCCAGTCCAATGTTCCACCAATTTTTATTTATTTATTTATTTATTTTTTTGAGTGTACCCTGTCCCACCAGAACAAAACTAGAAATACAGACAGTACTCGGCACTGTAAAAACTGATGTTGGAAGAAATGTCCATTGGGGTTCAGTTCCAAGTGGGGAGAAAGACACTGGAAACATGGGGACTGCTTGGAAAGATGGTTTAATGGTGGACAGGACCACATGGTTTGAGGTCCTGGGTGAAAAAAGCACATAGATGAGAGAGAGAGGGGGGGGGAGCAGAGATAGAGAGAGAGGGGGGGAGAGATATTTATACCTTCTGTTGGGCTTTGAATTTGAGCTTGTGTTCTGACTGGTTGTCAGACTCCCCTGGGGCCATGCAGGGGTAACTTTGTAGGTTGCCTAAGTCCCAGGCTTGGTTGACTCTTGCTGGGTGATGATGTAATGAAAGGGCTTTGGGCAATTCCTAATATGGCACTGCCTAAAGGAGGTAGATCTTTGTTATGTAGAATAGACTGGCCCAGGCCTTAATGACCCATTGACAAAAGGGGATGGGGTTTGAGTTTCTGCCTGCCTTTTAGGGGAAATATTCTGCCCTTTTAATATTTCTTAAAATATCTCATTTTCCTAGGAGAGAGGTGGGTGCTAACTTCCTACAGTGACTTATGACCGTTTTTCACACTTAAGACCGTCGCAGTTTCCTCATGGTCACCTGGTCAAAATTCAGACGCTTGGCAACTGGTTTCTATTTATGACGTTTGCAGCTTCCCCTGATCCCCTTTTTGTGACCTTCTGACAAGCAAAGTAAACGGGAAAGCCAGATTCACTTAACAACCATGTTGCTAACTTAACCCCCGCTGTGATTCACTTAACGTGGCAGGAAAGGCTGTAAAATGGGGCAAAACTCACTTCCCAACCGTCTCGCTTAGCCACGGGGATTTTGAGCTCAATTGTGGTCGCAAGTCAAGGACTGCCTGTAATTTGATATTCTGCCATGAAAATATTTCGATCTTGGAAAGTTTCAATCTCATAACATTGGACGCATTTCTAGAAGTGAGTTTGAAGTAGTCAGAGAGGTCTGATTGGTTTACCCAATTCTGATCTTCCTCTCAGCCTTAGCTAAACAATAAGTAGGTTTCCCTCTTAAGGCAACAAAAATGGAGAACAGCACCAGAATCAATTCTGACTGCGTTTTGAGGATGAATCTCCCTCTGTAAAGCTTCCATATATTAGTTGTTTGCCTACCTTCAGACATACGGAGAATAAATCCCCTACTCTCTTGCCTAGAAGTATGAGAAGATTTTCTATCATGTCTTCCGTTAGCCATTTCTAGTTTATGCTAAATATATCCACATCCTTTAACTGCTCTCCCAAGGATTTAGGATCTCCAAACTCCTCATTATCTTTATTGTACTTCTTTATCCTCTTTGCAGTAGGGAGAAGGAAAGAAGGAAGGAAGGAAGGAGGGAGGGAGGGAGGGAGGAAGGAAGGAAGGAAGGAAAGAAGGAAGGAAGGAAGGAGGGAGGGAGGGAGGGAGGGAGGAAGGAAGGAAGGAAGGAAGGAAGGAAGGAAGGAAGGAAGGGGGTATAGAGGGGAAGAAAGGGAAGGGAAGTCAGAAGGAAGAAAGGAAGGAAGGGGAAGGAAGGAAGATAGAAGGAAGATAGAAGGAAGGAAGAAAGAAAGGAAGGAAGGGGAAGGAAGGAAGGAAAATAGAAGGAAGGAAGGAAGGAAGATAGAAGGAAGGAAGCGGGTATGGGTGAAGAAAGGGATTGGAAGACAGAAGGAAGGAAGGAAGGAAGGAAGGAAGGAAGGAAGGAAGATGGAAGGAAGGAAGGAAGGAAGGAAGGAAGGAAGATAGAAGGAAGGAAGGGGGTATGGGGCGAAGAAAGGGAAGGGAAAAGAGAAGGAAGAAAGGAAGGAAGGAAGATAGAAGGAAGGAAGGAAGGAAGATGGAAGGAAGGAAGGAAGATAGAAGGAAGGAAGGGGGTATGGGGCAAAGAAAGGGAAGGGAAAAGAGAAGGAAGAAAGGAAGGAAGGAAGATAGAAGGAAGGAAGGAAGGAAGATAGAAGGAAGGAAGGGGTATGGAGGGGAAAAAGGGAAGACAGAAGGAAGAAAGGAAGGGAGGGAAAGGGAGAAAGGAAGATAGGAAGATAGGAAGATAGAAAGAAAGAAAGAAAGAAAGAAAGAAAGAAAGAAAGAAAGAAAGAAAGAAAGAAAGAAAGAAAGAAAAAAAAAACATCAGGGCATTTTTTGGTACAACTCTCGTTGAGAGTTTGACCCCCAGACTGCCTCATTGTCTTTGCTTTTCATTGTAAGTGTAATTTTTAACTTTTTATTCTCTTGTAATTCTTTTTGATGGTTTTTTTTTTTTTTATTACAAGCTGCTCAGAGTCACTCCATTAGTGAGATGGGCAGGCACAGAAATCCAATCAATAAATAAATACACTCCAAATGGGTTCAAATGTGAATCTTTTTAATGGCTGATTTATGCTGGGCATTTCTGACAGGTAGAAATGTTTATTTTGAAGCCCCATCCGTCTTGGCAGGGATGAGTCTAAAAGTTATAATTTCTATATTAGCATATGTTTTGTCCCTACGGCGTTTGTTTATGGGAGAGAAATTATGGGAGGAAAATTAATGTAGCATGCACTTTCATTTGATTTTTTTTTTCTTCTTAACACGGTTATGGGCTGGCTTGTATAAAATATATTCCTCTATCAAAATGCAGATGCTGATTTCATTAATACAATTAACCTAATACAAGCCCCCAGTGTTGAATCTCCTAGGAATTGGATCATTGCCATATATCAGGGTTCAGGGAGAAATTAGAGACTAGCAAAGCTGTCAGTACAATTTTGCTTCATCTAACAAGGTAAAAAGTTGCTAATTGTCTGGAAAGAAGTCAAAACCAACTGCGATCGCTTTTTAGTTCTTCTTAAATAAAACGGACGGGTAGACGCAGTGGTGGGATTCAGCCGGTTCGCACCACTTCGGGAGAACCGGTTGTTAACTTTCTGAGCAGTTTGGCAAACTGGTTGTTGGAAGAAATCATTAGGGCAGAGAACCGGTTGTTAAATTACTTGAATCCCACCACTGGGTACAGGTAGTCCTTGACTTACAACAGTTCGTTTAGCGACCATTCAGAGTTACAATGGCGCTGAAAAACAAGTGACTTATGGCCATTTCTTGCACTTATGACCATTGTGGTCACATGATCAATACTCTGATGCTTGGCAACGGACTCCTATTTATGACGGTCCTGGAGTCATGTGATCAACTTTTGTGACTTACCGGACAATGGTTGTAAATGGAGGACTATCTGTATAATTAGGGAATACCTCCTAATAATCTAATTTCTAATCTCTTAGAAATACTTCCTAACAATTAGGAAATACCTCCAAATAATCTAATTTCTAATCCCTTAGAAATACTTCCTAACAGTTAGGAAATAATTCCTAATAATGTAATTTCTAATCCCTTAGAAATACTTCCTAACAGTTAGGAAATAATTCCTAATAATCTAATTTGGAATCCTTTAGAAATACTTCCTAACAATTAGGAAATACCGCCTAATAATCTAATTTCGAATCCCTTAGAAATGCTTCCTAACAATTAGGAAATACCTTCTAATACTCTCCTAATCATACAGGTGGTATGATTCTCTGAACCAGAAAAGAGTTTCAGTCCATTAGTTTCAAACTTGAACTTTGTGGCAACTGCAAAAAGAAAGTGTGTGACGAATCCTTAAATATCTGAAGATTGTTATCGAATATCTTCTCAGCTTTCTGCTTTGTCGACTTGAACCTCTGTATTCTCAAACCATTCTCCATAGGATTTGGCCTCTGTATTCTCACCATCTTGGTAACCAAACTGAGAATCCAATCATTTTTAACTGATTATACTGCAATTTAAGGGGGCACAATAGCTCAGCAATGGAACACATTGTGGTTGACAGTTGGAAAACTGACAGCCGGGGTTCGAGACCCAGGGGCCACATGACGGGGTGAGCTCCTGTTCTTGCCCCAGCTCCTGTTCACCTAGGAGTTTGAAAGCATGCAAATGCAAGTAGATAAACAGGTACCACTTCATTGGGAAGGTAACAGTGTTCTGTGTTCCGTGTATAGTCATGTGGACCACATGACCATGGAAGTGTCTTCGGACAACGCTGGCTTTTTTGGCTAAGAAATAAATAGAATAACAGAATTGGAAGGGATCTTGGAAGTCTTCTAGTCCAACCCCCTGCTCAGACAGGAAATCCTATACCATTTCAGACAAATGGTTGTCCAGTCTCTTTATGTTTTGTTTATGTTTTATTTACATTTCTATACCGCCCTTCTCCAAAATAGGACTCAGGGCAGTGAACAGCCAAAGTAAAAAACAATACATACAAAATTTAAAAGCAGTTTAAAATAATTAAATATTTGGCCGAAAATTAAAACAACCCAATTTAAAATCGATTTAAAATTCACTCAAGCCAGCCCAGCTAGTTGAAATAAATGGGTTTTCAGGGCCCGACGAAAAATCCGGAGGTCTGTTATTGTACGTAACTCTGGGGGGAGGTTGTTCCAGAGGGTGGGCGCCGCCACAGAGAAGGCTCTCCCCCTGGGGGTCGCCAGACGACATTGTCTGGCGGACGGCACCCTGAGGAGGCCCACTCTGTGCGAGCGTACTGGCCGGTGGGAGGCTATTGGTGGCTATTTCTTCTTAAAAACTCCCAGTGTTGCAGCATTCACAACTTCTGGAGGCAAGTTGTTCCACTGATTAATTGTTCTCACTTTCAGGAAATTTCTCCTTAGTTCTAGGTTGCTTCTCTCCTTGATTAGTTTCCACCCATTGCTTCTTCTCCTGCCCTCAGATTCTTTGGAGAATAGCTTGACTTCCTCTTCTTTGTGACAACCCCTGAGATATTGGAACACTGCTATCATGTCTCCCCTAGTCCTTCTTTTCATTAAACTAGACATACCCAGTTCCTTCAACCGTTCTTCATATGTTTTAGCCTCCAGTCCCCTAATCCTCTTTGTTGCTCTTCTCTGCACTCTTTCTAGAGTCTCCACATCTTTTTTACATTGTGGCGACCAAAGCTGAATGCAGTATTCTAAGTGTGGCCTTACCAAGGCATTATAAAGTGGTATTAACACTTCATATCCAGGAGTGGGTTCTACTTACCTTTACTATCTGTTCGTCACAGAAGCGCGCGCGCGCATGCACAAAAGCTTCTGAACATGTGCAGATTGTCCATTATGACATCCGGGCGGGTGGGCAGAGCCTCCTGCCACTTTTACTACCGGTTCGTAAGAACCGGACAGAATCGGGAGCAACCACCCACTGCTACACATGATCTTATGGAGTTGGACACTGCCCCCTAGAGGCAGACACAACTAGACAGGGAAACTTTTACTGTAATTTAAACTGTTTGGGGCAATCCAAATCCCTCTTGCAATAATTCACTAGGCGTAATGACTTGTTTACACCCTTCAGATGAGCAATTTTCAAACTGGGATTGTCTCAGAGATTAGGTTTTGAGGTGAATAAAAGTAATAATCTTCACCTCAACATCTTGTCTATATGTCTTACTGCTTTTAATGCAGGACACGCAATAACATTTTTTGCTAAAACATGGCGCCAAGACCCCTGAATATTATTAGATGGGTCACATAATAGCTTTCTAATTGTGCCCATAATGATTTCCTGGCTTAATTATTTCCTTTCAATAAAGACACTAAATATTCTCCTAGTGATATGACTGAAAATCAGGAAAATTAACCCTTCCATAATCATATGACAACCATAATTTAGATAATTTAGGGTTTTACTTTTGATAACAGGTATTAATTATTGAACTAATAAATCACTTTATATTTTTTTTATCTATTTATATGGTTTTGATCTTAGATGAGTAATCTATATTTGAAGAAAATTATCCTGGGGATAATTATTGCAAAATTACAACATGTAATTTTACATATATTCAAACAAAACAAAATACTACTGTGTTTCCCCCTCCCCCAAAATAAGCCTGGGTCTTATATTAATTTTTGCTCCAAAAGATGCATTGGGGCTTATTTTCTGGTTAGGTCTTATTTTCAGGAAAATACAGTACTAAATGCACCAAAAGATGCATTAGGGCTTATTTTCTGGTTAGGTCTTATTTTCAGGAAAATACAGTACTAAATGCGTCCGTCTTGTTGACTGGGGCTTATTTTTGGGGTAGGGCTTATATTACAAACATACTGAAAAATCATACTAGGGCTTATTTTCCAGTTAGGTCTTATTTTCAGGGAAACACAGTATATAGATAGTCCTTGACTTACAACCATAATTGAGCCCAAAATTTCTGTTGCTTAAGCAAGACAGTTGTTAAATGAGTTTTGCCCCATTTATGACCTTTCTTGCCACAGTCGTTAAACAAATTCCTGCCCTTGTTAAGCAAATTGACTTCCCCATTGACTTTGCTTGTCTCATGATTACAAAATGGGATCAAGTGACCCCGGAATATCAAATCATCATAAATATGAGTCAGCACTGACACCTTAATCTATATACAAATTTACATATCTCCTATTTCATTATATATCAAGTATGCAGTATTTTACTTCCTAAATGGCTATAGATATATTTAATAAACCTATATTACATTCACAAATTCAATATACCTTGATATATTGATATACATTGATATATACATTTCCAGAAATTCGTTATCCCTTGTTTTTGGCATTCTTCCTCTTATCTAACCAATTATAAAATTTATTCCAGACTTCATAGTATGTTGATTCACTTTTGTCTTTGAGTTCTAAAGTAAGACTGTCCATCTCTGCACAGATGTAAATTTTGTGTATTACTTCTTCTTCTGAGGGTATTTCTTTACACTTCCAATTTTGAGCAAATCCTACTCTTGCCGCGGTAAGTATATGCAATATTAAATAGGTTACATTTTTGTCATATTTGCCATCTATCATGCCCAGTAAGAAAAAATCTGGCTTGACTTCTATTTTGAACATTAACATCTCTTCTAACCAGCTCCTTATTTGCTTACTCAATTTGTTGAAGTAATTTTTCCTCTTGATAGGAGAATTTAAGCCATTAACATTGCCTCTGAATTTTGATCACATGAGCATGACGATACTGCAATGGTCGTAAGTGTGAAAAATGTTCATAAATCCCTTTTTTCAGTGCCGTTGTAACTTCGGACAATCACTCAATGAACCGTTGTAAATCGAGAACTACCTGTACATAAAGGTCTTATCTGACACTCATTCTAATTCATTGATTAATTGATAGTTTATCACGATTCTCCCTATCAATACATTTTGGTATAGAACATACGAATTTATGAGTCACTGCACACACATATCTCAAACATATTTAAGAGCAGAAATAATATCCAATTGTTGTAAAAGTTTTTAGAGCTCAGTATTTTTCCAGGCCTTGCCCTCGATTCCTAATATTTTTGCTTTCTGCAATTCAGTAAATATTCTGTATCAAATGCATAAAGGAATTGAAATTCCCAGTTAGCACTTATTAAAGTATTACATCATTCCGATGGAGGCCTCCTTGCATATGTACTCAAAGGTTCCTCAGCTTTATGTTCCATTAAAAAAAAAAAAAATCTTCATGAAATATCAAGTCATATCATGCAATTTATATGCTGGTTTTATTTCTTTACTTAAAACATTTATATAGCTGCCCATCTTATAACCAACTCTGGGCACCTTCCACATACACGTTCAAACAACATGCAAAGCTGTATTAAAACTATAAAACAAAACATATTAGAAACATTAAAAATAATAATAATAATAACAACAACAACAAATCCTGGTGCCAAGTCAAATTTCTGATCATCTAATCTAATTTTATCCCAGCACTTGGAGGAAAATCCAGGCTTCACAGAAGGCTGGAAGAGTGGAGGCCTGCCGAAGTTCATGTGGCAAAGAGTTCCATAGGGCAGAGGCTGGCACAGAGAAGGTACCCTTCCTGGCTCCCATCAGGTGGCAGTATTTAGAGGAAGGGGCTAGGAACATGCCTACCCTGTCTGACTTGGTAGGATGAGTAGATGTTCTGAGGGAAAGGTGGTTGTCAGATAACCTTTAAAAGTGAGGACTTTGAATCGCACCTGGAAAGAAATTGGAAGCCAATACATTTCACACAATAGAGTTGTGTTACATGGGCAAACCTAGGGGCTCCATTTTTGTATGTGTATGTTCATTTTTGTAGGGGCAAGGCAAGGCAAGCCACAATCCAAACTTCAAGGCAAGAACACACAGCAAGAAAACAAACACGCCCTGCCCAGCATTGTCTCCATCTGTCTCCTGTGCTAAATAGCCAACTTTTGGTACAGCCCATCAAAGGCGAGGCTGCCTCCTTGCGAGTAATCTGGCTGACCTTCTCTGCTCCTGCCTTTTCTCTGCACTTGGTGTTCTTGGATCAGGTGCAGAAGGCAGTTCCTCTTCCTCATCCCTTTCCTCACCTGATGCCGCAGGGCTGTCCTGCTGCAGCTGTGCTTCAGCCAAATCTCTGTCAGACGGCTGCGTGGAGCCATTGACCAACTGCCCTCCAGGTGTGCCTGGGACTGGTTCATCTTCCTCAGAGGTGACATCTGGAGAGATAACTGGGGAAATGTCTGGGGGAGTCATCACACTGTCTGTCTGCCTACCAGCCTGCCTATCATCTATTTATCATCTACCTGTCTATCATCTCTCTCTCCCTCTCCCTCTCTCTCTTTGTCTCTCTTTCTCTCTCTGTCTCTGTCTCTGTCTGTCTCTCTTTCTCTCTTTCTCTCTGTCTCTCTCTGTTTCCCCCTCTCTTTCTCTGTCTCTCTGTCTCTGTCTCTCTGTCTCTCCTCTCTCTCTCTTTCTCTGTCTCTGTCTCTCTCTGTCTCTCTCTTGTCTCTCTGTCTCTTTCTTTCTCTGTCTCTCTCTGTCTCTCTGTCTTTGTCTCTCCCTCTCTCCCCGCACCCCAATTTTTATTGCATCTACATTGTGGAAAAAATATTTTTATAATAATGTTATTGTATACTGTCAAGTATTTGCAAGCCATTGGCACATGTGTCATATAGACACCAGTGGAGGCAGAGAGTGCCTCCACCCTTATGTGGAAAGGAGGGGCTTACCCTGAGTATAAAACCCCCTCCAACCTTTTCTACCTCACGCTCTCTCTTTTCGTGTTTGTTCCCCATGAGACTTGATCTCTGATCAGGATAGTCACACACACTGTGTGCCCCCATCCTATAATGAATACTGAGACAGCCTTTGTACATAATTAATATGTTTTATTATATGAATAAATACATTTAAGACATTTACTCATACATCTGCCTCTGGACTCTTCTATGCTCCTGGGTGTTTCTATGATCCCAATTCCACAGAATGGTAGCAGAGGATGGTTGCAGAACTCCACTCCAGGAGCTGTTGAAAAGGCAAGATGCCCTCCAAAATAACCTGTGAGAGAAGCTCCCCTGTTGTGACCAGAGGCCTTCAATGGAAGAGACCTTCACAGCAGCCCCAGTCTGAATCACCGATGGAAAACATCGAAGGGGGTTTCCATCCAGCTACACCCTGGCAGCCAGAGGCCACCCAGATGCAGCAACAGATCCCAGGGGCTGAGCCAAGCGATGCTGGAGAAGGCTTCTTCAGCACTGACAATGAGGGGGCAGAAGGACAAGATGAAAGCCTGGAGAGGCAAGTGTCTAAGATGTCAGAAGAAGAGTGCCGAGCAGCGCTCGCCTCCCTCCTGAAGACAAGGGCAGCAGCCAGAAAGAGTCCTGAGGAGGCAGCATCAGAGATGCCTGCCATCCCGGTAAGGACTCCCCTGCCTGATCTCTCCAAGATGGCGCCTGCCGCCAAAGAGACTCTTCCCCACCCAGTTTCCCATCAAACAAAATGGCCACCAGCCCCTTTCTGGAGCCAACTTTCTCCAAGATGACAGCTCCCCTGGGCACTTTGCCAGAACCACGAGCCAGGCCTACCCTAGCTCCATGGTCCAGGCCTACAATACCAGCCAGTCAGTTCAGCACTCCAGCGGCCCAGAGGACCACTCCAAACCTACAAGCCCCTTGCCAGATATACATCTTAGCAAACTAGGATGGATACAGTGACATTATACACTACAGAAACACCTGTAGTGATTACTGGTGCAATTGGGTTATGATCTGATAAAGGAATTGTCCTGACTTTATATGTATTTCTCCTTTCAACTAATGTTTAAGATTGGTAAAAACAGTTTAATCAAGGCCAAATTTTTAAAGGGGAAGGGGAAGAATACGTTCTTCTTGTGAATAATTTAAGAGTTGCTGTGTCTCCAACAAATTAAACTCTGATATATAAGTTTGCAATACTTTCCATGTATGAGAATTAAATTAAGGGGAAGGAGGAGGGTGTATTATGTTATAGTAAGGTATCTAAAAGTTGATTAAAATCTCCAGCCGTAATTATCTGATCCACAGGCAAAGTAAAAAGAGTTTCAAAAACCTGCGTAATATACCTGGATAATCCTTACTAGAGCTATTATAATTAATAAGTGCAGCTCATTTATTAAGGCATTTAATCAACCACTATTAAAAATAAAATATAATTCTGCATTACTTCTTGTTCGACTACAAAATTTTGCACACTAGTTAATCAAATTTACATGTGTGCTTCTTGTAAAAACAAATATCAGGTTTTAATTTGCCCAGTTTGGAAGTATCTGATTCTCCTTGGAAATACATATAGGATCCTTGATATTCCCAACAAAGTAAAATCAAACCCTAATAAAGATTTCAGATTAGATTCCTTGAAATGGGCTACAAATAGGAGCACTTTGTACTGTGTAGTGATTCACTTAACAAACAATGGGTCAAAACTCACTTAGCAACCTAAATTTTGGGTTCAATTATGGTCATACGTCGAGTACTACCTTTGTATCTAGAGGCCAATACTTGAGTCGCGATGGTGCAGTGGTTAGAATGCAGTACTGCAGGCTATTCCTGCTGACTGCTGGCTGACTGCATTTTGGCAGTTCGAATCTCATCAGGCTCAAGGTTGCCTCAGCCTTCCATCCTTCCGAGGTGGGTAAAATGAGGACCCAGATTGTTGTGGGCAAGAGGATGACCCTGGAAACCGCTTAGAGAGGGCTATAAAGCACTGTAAAGTGGCATATAAGTCTAAATGCTATTGCTATTGCTACTTACACTACTTATAAGATCACCGCAGATGGGGACTGCAACCAAGAAATTAAAAGACACTTGCTCCTGGGGAGGAAAGTTATGGCAAATCTAGATAGCTTACTAAAAAGCAGAGACATCACCCTGCCAACAAAAGTGCGTATAGTCAAGGCCATGGTTTTCCCAGTTGCAATGGATGGCTGTGAAAGTTGGACCATAAGGAAGGCTGAGCACCAAAGAATTGAGGCCTTTGAACTCTGATGCTGGAGAAGACTCCTGCGAGTCCCTTGGACTGCAAGGCGATCCAACTGGTCAGTCCTAGAGCAGATCAACCCTGACTGCTCTTGAGAAGGCCAGATCCTGAAGAGGAAACTCAAATATTTTAGCCACCTAATAAGAAGAAAGGACTCACTGGAGAAGAGCCTAATGCTGGGAAAAATTGAGGGAAAAAGAAGAAGGGGACGGCAGAGAATAAGGTGGCTGGATGGAGTCACTGAAGCAGTCAGCGTGAGCTTAAATGGACTCCAGAGGATGGTAGAGGACAGGAAGGCCTGGAGGAACGTTGTCCATGGGGTCGCGATGGGTCGGACACGACTTTGCAACTAACAACAACAATAACTTACATAGGACAAGGAAAAATATGATTTTTTTTAGCTGACATTGATTTCAAAGTAGTAAAACAAAACAGAAAAGAAATAAGTTACAAGGGGAAAAAAAAAAGAAAATATCTTTAAAAAAACCCCAACTTTAAACAAAAACTGAGGGAAAAACCAATAACCCCCCCCTTTAAAAAAAACCTCCTTAAAAATAAAAAAATTCTATCCCTAAATTCAACTTCTCAATAAGAATACTGAAAAATACAGTATAAGAACCCCAGCCTGTCTTCTTTCAAACCAAAATCAACTTTGTCCATCTCTTTTTTTAAGGATAGCTAGTACTTTAATTCAGAACAATTATAAACGAACACAAAAACATGCAAAACTTTTCATCTGGGCCATCTGGATTTTTTTAAAAAAATAAAAATAAATAAATAACAACCCCAACTGTGTTTGTTTCAATATGCAGGGATAAACAAATAACATATATCTGGGAAAGAAAAACAAGTACTTAATTCCTTTTTATTCAGCCACTAGATGGGTTTTAATGAATACTTTTGCTTCTGAATGTCTATAGTGGCAGATCTGGAAACATGATTATCAGAAAATCAGCAATTCCAGAGATGGAAGGTATATCAGAGGTCATCTTAACCAGCAATTTGCAGATGAATCTTCTAAAGCAACTCTGACACATGATTATATAGCATCTGTTTGAAGATCTACTTTGAAGGTTCCTACTAGCTATGATTAATGGGGAATAAATATGGATATAAAAAAGAGCAGATTAAAGAACCTTGGTTTAAGATTACACAGGTAGCCATGAACAAACCTTACGCACATATTTATGTATGGTATGTGCATGTACAAATGTAATAATTGTTTCTGTACTGATTTTTTTGACTGTTTGGTAGCTGCCCAGAGTTGCCTTATCGGAAAGAAGAGCAGCATATGAATTAAACGACGCTATAACGACGCTATAGAGCACTGCACACCAGAACAACTAGACACCAGAACAGTTTTTTCCCGAATGCCATCACTCTGCTAAACAAATAATTCCCTCAACACTGTCAAACTATTCACTAAGTCTGCACTACTATTAATCTTCTCATCGTTCCCACCACCCATCTCCTTCCACTTATGACTGTATGACTGTAACTCTGTTGCTTGTATCCTTACGATTTATATTGATATTGTTTCCTGATTGCTTATTTGTAACCTATGACTATCATTAAGTGTTGTATCTTATGATTCTTGATGAACGTATCTTTTCTTTTATGTACACTGAGAGCGTATGCACCAAGACAAATTCCTTGTGTGTCCAATCACACTTGGCCAATAAAAATTCTGTTCTATTCTATTCTATTCTATTCTATTCTATTCTATTCTATTCCATTCCATTCCATTCCATTCCATTCCATTCCATTCCATTCCAAACCCAGTGTCAGTCTAGAGAAAAGAAGGACTAGGGGTGACATGATAGCAGTATTCCAATATTTGAGGGGCTGCCCCAAAGAAGAGGGAGTCAACCTATTTTCCAAAGCACCTAAAAGCAGGAGAAGAAGCAATGGGTGGAAACTAATCAAGGAGAGAAGCAACTTAGAACTAAGGAGAAACAGTGAGAACAATTAACTAGTGGACAGTCTTGCCTCCAAAAGTTGTGGGTGCTTCATTGTTGGAGGCTTTTAAGAAGAAACTGGGCAGCCTTTTATCCAGAACAGTATAGGGTCTCCTGCTTCTGCAGCAGGTTGGATTAGAAGATCTCGAACTTCCCTTCCAACTCTGTTATTCTGTTGTAATTCTGTTTAAATAAGTAGGTAGGTAGGTAGGTAGGTAGATAGGTCAAGATCAAGTGAGGTCCTAATACCCACTCTAAAAAGCCTTAGTAAGACCACACCTTGACTACTGCATCCAGTTTTGGTCAACATGCTATAAAAAATATGTTGAGAATCTAGAAAAAGTGCAGAGAAAAGCAACCAAGATGATTAGGGGACTGGATGCTAAAACATATGAAGAACGGTTACAGGAACTGGGCATGGCTAGTCTAGTGAAGAGAAGGACCAGGGGAGACATGATAGCGGTATTCCCATATTTGAGGGGCTGCCACAGAGAGGGGGGGGGGTCAACCTATTTTCTAAAGCACCTGAAGGCCAGACAAGGAATAATGGATGGAAACTGACCAAGGAGAGATTCAACCTAGAAATGAGGAGGAACTTTCTGACAGTGAGAACAATCAACCCATGGAACAGAAGTTGCCTTCAGAAGTTGTGGGAGCTTCATCATTTGAGACTTTCAAGAAGAAATTGGACTACCATTTTTCAGAAATAGTGTAAGGTCTCCTGCTTGAGCGGGGGGTTGGACTAGATGACCTATAAGGTCCCTTCCAACTCTGTTAATCTGTTAAAGGTAGGTAAGTAAGTAAGTAAGTGAGTAAGTAAGTAAGTAAGTACCATAATTAGTCAAAAGTCCAGATGATTGTAATGAAGGGTTGGTTGGCACTTTGTTAAACAGATTATTCTAATCCCTTATTCTTTTTCTTTGCAACTACCGTTGACTTACTAAGCTTGGCACTCTTCACATTTTCCCCAGTTCGACATTTTGTTAATTGCTTCTGCCGTTATCTTTATGCCTTGTTCCTACTGTTCACAGATGGGTGAAATGACAATCTCCATAACCTTCATAACCTCAGTCAGATGTTTCCCATCTTCATATTGGTGATGCCATCGGTTGGACTCCAGCCAAACTGGTAGGGCACCAGGTTCTCTCTAAATCTGTTCAGATCATTAACAACAGACGGATCCCTTCAGATCATTAACAATGGATACACTTTGGTCTTTTTTTTTTTTCCTTTTTAAAGATTTCCAATTATTTGATTGTCATTTTTGCTCATGAGCCTTGATTAAGAAGCAGATTATTCTCGGCACTGTTAGGAAAAGGAAGATGATAGCAGACATGATGCAGCTGGAGATCATATTGATAATAAAAGAAGAACAATTCTCAGAGAAAGAATTGCCACATTGAAACCAGCTCTCCTACAATTCTCTAGACCAGGGGTGAAATCCAACAGGTTCTGACGAACCGGTAGCGGAAATTTTGAGCAGTTTGGAGATCCGGCAAATACCATCTCTGGCTGGCCCCAGAGTGGGGTAGGAATGGAGATTTTGCAATATCCTTCTCCCAGGAGTGGGGAGGGAATGGAGATTTTGTGGTATCTTTCCCCTGCCACGCCCACCAAGCCACGCCCACCAAGCCACGCCCAAAGAACCGGTAGTAAAAAGAAATTGGATTTTACCACTGCTCTACACCCTTCTCTTTAACAATTTTACAGTAAATCATAGAATCAAAAGGCTGGAAGGAACTTGGAAGATCTCCTGGTCCAACTCTTCACCTGAGGCAGGATTCCTTATAAAAATCTGGACAAATCACTATCCAATCTTTTCTTGTAAACCTCCAGTGATGGAGCACCCATAACTCTGGAAGGCAAGCTGTTCCATTCAGTGGTGGGTTCCAACCAGTGTTACTACTGGTTCTCTCCGCACAAGCGCGTTAGGTTTTTGGCCAGCTGAGGTACGGCAATCCACTCTGCCGTGCCTATCAGCTGGGCTAAAAACCAAGGAATAAAGATAGGAATAAAGCGGGGGTGGGTGGGAGGGCCCAACTCCCAGTCACAGAGAACCAGTTCAATGATGTCACATCGTCACCACTATTGGCTCGGCCGAACCGGGAGCAACCCACCACTGGTTCCATTGATTAATGGTTTTCACTGTCAGGAAATTCCTCCTTATTTCCAGGTTGGTTCTCCTTCTGATGAACGTTCTCCCATTGCTTCCTCAAGTGCTTTGGACAGTAAACTGATTGTCAGGTTTCAGTGTTGTCTCAAAATAAATTGCATTTCCAAACAAATAGTCTTTGATGAAATCTTTCATTTATTAAGCACAACAATCTGTCCCCGATTATATCGTAGCCAACACTAACTTCCTGACCCCAAACCTTCCCTTTCCGTTCCCCAATTCTCTGTGTCTCATTGGCCATCTTCCAAATCACTCTCCCCATATCTACTACTTCAGCTCCCAGGAATGTCCCCCCTCCCATCTCATCTCCTAGGGGATATTATCTTCAAGGAAAATAAGGAGGTGAAGAGTCAAGCGTCCTCTTGCCAGCTGCCCCCTTTTCTCCTCCTTATGTCAGCACTGGAACGAATGTAGTTTGGAGTGCTGACACTGATGCTCTTATCTGCACAGCTTCTCAATATTGGAAGACTGTCATCACATCACCCCAAGTTCTTCTCTATGTTTAGATTAGACAGACCTACTTCCTGCAAAGGTTCATCATATGATTTAGCCTCCGGACCCCTAATCATCATTGTTGCTCTTCTCTGCACTCTTTCTAAGGCAGGCATGTCAAACTCAATTTCATTGAGGGCTGCATCACGGCTATGGTTGACCTTGGGGGGGGGGAAGACTGTGGGGGCCATAGCCAACTGGGTGTGGTCAGCTTGAAGCCATTCCCCAAACTGCTGGCATGTTTCCTCTTCTCATTGGGTAGATCTGGCTGAAGCCACGTTGGCCTGATCTTTCCTGTTTGCACTGGGTAGACTGGACCGAAGCCACGTTGGCCCGATGCTTTCTCTTCACATTGGGTAGACTGGGCTGAAGCCATGTTAGCTTGATATTTCCTTTTTGTATTGGGTAGACCAGGCCAAAGCCATGTTGGCCCAATGTTTCCTCTTCACATTGGGTAGACTGGGCTGAAGCCACATTGGCCCAATCTTTCCTGTTCGCACCGGGTAGACCGAGCCGAAGCCATGTTGGCCCGATGTTTCCTCTTTGCCTTGGGTAGATGAGGCCGAAGCTACGCAGCCTGGCCACTTACATTTTCCAGGATGGCCCCTTTGGGCCAGATCCAACAACATTGCATCCGACCCATGGGCCTAGTGTTTGACACCCCTGTTCTAAGGTCTCAACATCATCAGGTAATCAGAACTGGATGCATTATTTCAAGTGTGGTCTTGCCAGTGCAGCATAGAGCATTATTATTATTTCCCGAGATCTTGATCCTATCCCTCTGTTGATGCATCTTAACACTGAATTGGCTTTTCTTTTCTTTTCTTTTCTTTTCTTTTCTTTTCTTTTCTTTTCTTTTCTTTTCTTTTCTTTTCTTTCTTTCTTTCTTTTTTTGGCAGTTGCAGTACACTCTCTGACTTTCAAAACAGTAGAGCAGCCCCATTAAAAAGGACGATACCATAGCTTCTGTTTGGAAGAAGAAATAATAATGGCTGTATGGTATAAAAGCAAAAACCACTCATGTCTTAATCACAAAATCTCCAGAACCGTAAAGCCTACAAACTTGAAATTTGGCACATATGTTCCTCTTGGCTTCTAAGTGCTCAATAAGAAATGATTTTTTGAAATGACCATCAGAGCATTAGTATTTCCTATATTATTATTAACACACTCTGATGTTAAGGAGTTCTACTCCCCTTCCCCACATGAAAAGAAATCTGTTCCAAATGCAAAACACAAGCAGAGGAGAGGAGTTTCACTTTCAGTTTTACTTTCACAGCAGGAAGCAGCTTTAATACAGAACACTTGAACTAAGCCACAGCCAGGCTCCTTCCTGTCTCCTCCTTGCTCACACAGCAAATACTGTTTGAGTTTCCAAACATCCCTCAACTCTCTCACACACTGACAGGATGCTAGCCAGATGAATACCGAAGAATGCTGCGGGTTGGGACATTCTACTCCCCATCACCCTCTGTTCCAACTGCCAGTTACATTATATTAACACACTCTGATGCTACGGAGTTACACATTCTACATTAAGTTTCAGGCTGTAAGTGTCAATTTATCAAGCCTGAGCACATAGTTTCATAGTGAAGCATGGGTGTCCAGCTAGTTAATAAATAAATTAAAAACAAATAAACAAATTTTAAAAAAAGCAGAGGGCAGACTCAATGGATGACTGAATCTTTTTCTGCCATGAGTTTTCTGTGTTTCTCAACTGATGATGGATAATTCTAAGTGATCCTCTTGCGAATAGATAATAGAAGAATCAAAGATGAGTTTGGGGGAAAATTGTGCAACATTCAGAATGAATTTTACTGAGGAGAAAAGTTATCCTGCTGCCTGACATGAACGAATGAGTAAAGAACAAGATGAGGGAGTTTAAAATTAAAGCAATTGGGCCATTCAGGGACTTGAGAATGAATGGGGATGATGATAGCTTTGTGGGTAACTTCTTTGAAAAGAAAAAAAAAGCTTTATTTATTTCAAATACAGAGTTTAAGCAAGAGGCAAACAAAAGAAGGAATGGCAAAGGAACAAGTGCAAACCTGAGAAGCACATTTGTTCTGAGGTGTTGATGTTGAAACAAAATGAGAGAATTGGTGAAGAAATCAATGAAGATTTGAAGGTAGAACAGGTTATGCTTTTTTGTAGTCATAAATGAGAATATTGGAGAAAAATGGATATAGAAGAAAAAGAAACAAGATTTATTTTTAATTTATTCATTCATTTTTTATGCTGTCCATCTCCTCTACAAGGTGAATCTGTGTGGCTTACAAGTAGTAAAATAGTTATGGGTAGACTTTGACTTACAACAGTTCATTTAGCGACCGTTAAATCACCTTATGAACATTTTTCACACTTACAGCTGAATGAAGAGCCGAAGTGGCGCGGTGGTTAGAGTGCAGTACTGCAGCTACTTCAGCTGACTGCTAGTTCAGCAGATCAGCGGATCAAATCTCACCGGCTCAAGGTTGACTCAGCCTTCCATCCTTCCGAGGTGGGTAAAATGAGGGCCCAGATTGTTGGGGGCAATATGCTATTTAGTATACTGTCTTTGGTGTAAGCCGCCCAGAGTCCTCGGAGAGTGGGCGGCATAGAAATATGACAAATAAATAAATAAATAAATAAATAAATAAATAAATAAATAAATAAATAACTGAGCCAGGCAAGACACTGCAACACAGCTGGTGAAGGGAGTTTTTCTCCATTTTACTATCTTTTTTGCCACAGTTGTTATGTAAATTGCTTTAGTCATTAAGTGAGTAACAGCTCTTACTAAGTAAATCTAGCTTCTTCATCGACCTTGCTGGTCAGAAGGTCACAAAAGGGGTGGGGGGGGGTCACATGATCTCAGAAGACTGCAACTGTCATAAATACGAGTCAGTTGCCAAGTGTTTGGATCAGTGGTGAAATCCAATTTTTTTTACTACCGGTTCTATGGGCGTGGCTTGGTGGGCATGGTGTGGCTTGGTGACTGTGGCTTGGTGGGTGTGGCAGGAAAGGATACTGCAAAATCTCCATTCCTACCCCACTCCAGGGGAAGAATACTGCAAAATCTCCATTCCCACCCCACTCTGGTACTAGCCAGAGGTGGTATTTGCCGGTTCTCTGAACTGCTCAAAATTTCCACTACTGGTTTTCTGAACTGCTCAAAATTTCTGCTACCGGTTCTCCAGAACCTGTCAGAACCTGCTGGATTTCACCCCTGGTTTGGATTTTGATCACATGACCATGGAGATTCTGGGACTATCATAAGTCTGAAAAATGGCCATAAGTCACTTTTTCAGTGCCTTTGTAACTTTGAAAGGTCACTAAATGAATTATTGTAAAATAAGGACTGCCCGTGTAAGGAGAAAGGATGGGGAAATCTCCTTGGAGCAGAGAGAGAAAAAATATATATGTTACGGGCTTGCATTATATAAGTTTCTGTATGAATTAGAATGCAGTATATGATAGAAGTGAAAAATTGAAGAGAATAAATGGATTGCTTAGATAATGGTTCTGCATTGAAAATGGAGTAAGAAAGGAAGCTGTGATAGCCTCTTGGCTGATTAATATAAATATGGATGAATGCATAAGGAAAGTTGTTGTTGATTTTAACGTATGGTGATTGGGCACTTTAACGTGTGCAGTTTTCTATGCTGAAAATGTTGTTTTATTGGCTGCGAATCCGAACAGCAAATTTGAGATACAACGTCCCATGTAATGAGCACCGTGGGTCTCAAAATTATGTATAAAAGACTAAGGGGTCTGACAGAGAAAACGGAATGAATAATTCCAAAGTATAAGTAAATGGAGAAGGACCAGTGGTGGGATTCAACCGGTTCGGGACGGTTCGGGCCAACTGGTAGTAAAATTGCTGCTTGGCCCCTCCCCTCCCCACTCCTTCCAAGAGTCCCCATGCTCCCCATTTTGGCTCCCAGGTAAGTGCAGGGAGGCCTCCTAGGCCCAAAATGGGGCACAGGGGGAGGTGCGCCCCCCCAGCCCGTTTTCGCTCCCAGGAGGCTGCTGTTGTGGCCCACCAGCGGCCTGTGCAGCTAGTAGCGGATTCCAACAACGAGGAGGCTGGTGTGGTAATTCGCCAGCAGCCTGTGCAACTGGCACCCGAGTCACACCATGAGGAGGCTGCAGAAGATGTGGTGCCAGAGATGGGGATTCAGCCAGGGCCTTCAGAACCTCCAGAAGCTCCCTTAAGTGAAGAGGAAGAAGAGGAGGAGCCTCTTCCCAATGCACGGGTGCGCAGAGCTGCCAAAAGACAGGAATGGCTCCTCAGGAGGAGGTCTCCTCGAGAGTAAGGCTTGGGGCTAATTGGCCACTCCCCTAGCCTATTTAAGGAATGACGATGACTGAGGCAATTTGCAGAAAACAACTTCGTTCATATTCCTTCACGTATTGACTCGAGAAACGTCTGATCGGCTCTTGCTTCTCTCTTGTCATTTTTCCTGCAAATTGTTTCTGGGCATTCTGCCAACCACAGTAAGCTTACAGTTATCTGAAAGACTGTGCCTCAGAATTGAGTTATTATTCCTTGGACTCTTGTCAGCTGTTAATGAAGTTAAATTAACAGCCCTTGTTCAGAAAAGACTGATTTAAACTGTGCTTGTGTTTGAACAACTACTAAGAAAGCTCATTAGTAGTCCTTAATTAGTAAACTAAGGTTTGTACGGACTTTGTGTTTGCTATGTTCTTTGGGGTCCGTAGCTGGGGCAGAACAACTGCAGAAAGGCCTACTAGGCCCAAAATGGGGCACGGGGAGTGGCCCCCCACCCACAACCCACTTTTGACCCCAGGGGGTGCAGGAGGCCGAGTGCTGCCTGTCACACTCATGGCCACGCCCACCATGGCCACTCCCACCCAGCCGATCATTAGGGCAGAGAACCGGTTGTTAAATTATTTGAATCCCACCACTGAGAAGAATTAAAGTAGGTATCTGAATTGCTGCAGTTTGCTAAAATGCGTACTGTTCTTTCCTCTTATTCCACTCCTTTAACACGTTTTCACCATCAATATTCGAAGAACGCACTACAGGAAAACAGATTTTGTTTCTTCATGTTCAATTTGCAAGCTGAGTTTTTTTTTTTCCTGGCTTGAAAAGTTGTTTACATGAAGTCGGATAAAATATCCCTTTCTCCTTTCTTCTCTTCCTTTCTCCTTTCCTATTATTTTTTTTTTAATTTGATTTATATGCCGCCCTTCTCCGGAGACTCAGGGCAGTTTACAATGTGCTAAGCAATAGCCTTCATCCTTTTTGTATATTTATACAAAGTCAGCTTATTGCCCCCACAAACTGGGTCCTCATTTCACCTACCTTAGAAAGGATGGAAGGCTGAGTCAACCTTGAGCCTGGCGAGATTCGAACCTGCAGTAAGTGCAGGCAGCTGGTCTTAATAACAGGGTGCCTTAGACCTCTGTACTACCAAGGCTCTTTCTAAAGAGCATCTTTCTTACTGTGTTTACAAGAAAACAATGTTCAGAAGAAGCAGATTTAAACAGACTAAATTATGTTACCGCCAGGAAAGTGGAGATGCTGTGATTTATTTGGTTCTGGAAACAAATCCAATCTCAGATGCTCCTACTCCATTGCTGAGTGTATGGGGAACAAAGAGGGAGGAATTAAAACCATAATACAGAAGGACTAGGAGGCTGGAGGCTAAAACGTATGAAATTAGGGGTCTGAAGGCTAAAACATAAGAAGAACGGTTACAGGAATTGGGTATCTCTAGTCTAATGAGAAAAAGGACTATGGGTGACATGATAGCGGTCTTCTGATATTTGAGGGGCTGACACAAAGACAAGGGGGTCAAACTATATTCCAAAGCACCAAAAAGCAAGACAGGAAACAATGGATGAAAACTAACCAAGGAGAGGAACAACCTAGAACAAAGGAGAAATTGCCTGATAGTAAGAGGAATCAACCAATGGAACAGCTTGCTTTCAGAAGTTATGGGTGCTCCATCACTAGAGACTTTCAAAAACTGTCTGGAAAACCATTTGTCTGAAGTGATGTGGGGTTTCCTGCCTAAGCAGGAGGTTGGACGAGAAGATCTTCAAGAACCCTTCCAGCTCTGCTATTCTATTCTATTCTATTCTATTCTATTCTATTCTATTCTATTCTATTCTATTCTATTCTATTCTATTCTATTCTATTCTATTCTATTCTATTCTATTCTATTCTATTCCATTCCATTCCATTCCATTCCATTCCCTATTTTCTATTCCATTCTATTCTATTCCATATTTTCTATCCTATCCTATCCTATCCTATCCTACCCTACCCTACCCTACCCTACCCTACCCTACCCTACCCTACGCTACCCTACCCTACCCTACCCTACCCTACCCTACCCTACCCTATCCTATCCTATCCCATTCCATTCCATATATTCTATTCTATTCTATTCTATTCTATTCTATTCTATTCTATTCTATTCTATTCTATTCTATTCTATTCTATTCTATTCTATTCTATTCTATTCCACTCCATTCCAGTCCATTCCATTCAATTCCGAGATGCTAAACACTTATTTTAAGAACTGTCTTGGGTAAGCAAATAAGGAAAAAAAAAAGATATAAAGCTAGAACAGGTGGAAGATGCCAAATGCAGAAACTTATTTTTTTTATATATAAGGCTTATGATGTCTGCCAGATTGACTAGTACAGCTGGCATTCAAATTCTGGTGAGACACATCATATCATGCGGAGTTAAAATGTTTGTTGGCTCAGTGTAATTTTTTTTTTAAAAAAATCTGCTTTTTTTTTTTTTTTTTTTTGAAAGGTTGGTTGGGAAGGGGATGAAATAATTCGTCTGGCAAATGCTTCAGTGAAGTCAAAAAATTAACCCACAACTTAACTGTCTTTAGTAACCCTTATTTCTCGGTGTTGTAGAGGGTTTCCTAACACAGGTAGTCCTCGACTTACGACCACAATTGAGCCCAGAAATGTATGTTGCTAAGTGAGAAATTTGTTCCGGGAGCTTTCTCTCATTTTGCAACTTTTCTTGTTGCAGTTGTTAAATGTTGAATCACTGCAGTTGTTAAATGAGGAACATGGTTGTTAAGTGAATCTGGCTTCCCCTTCGACTTTGCTGGTCAGAAAGAAACAGTCCATGTAACCCTTGACTTACAACAGTCCACTTAGTGACCATTTGAAACTACAATGGCACTGAAAAAAGTGACTTTTGACTGTTTTTCACACTTATGACCATTGCAGTCTCCCTGTGGTCATGTGATCAAAATTCAGAGGTTTGGCAACTGACTCATAGTTATGATGGTTGCAGGGGGTCAGGAGTCATGTGCTTCCTTTTGCGACCTTCTGACAAGTAAAGTCAATGGGAAGTCTTGATTCTCTTAGCAACGGTATTTCTAACTTAACAACGGCAGTTATTCCCTTAAGAACCATGGGAAAAACGTTCATAAAATGGGGAAAAATTCACTTAACAAATGTCTCATTTAGCAGCAAAAAATTTGGGCTCCATTGTGGCTGTAAAATGAGGACTAGCTGTCTGTATAAGAACGCCCATAACTAACAATGCCACTGCATTTTGCATCAGTGGAAGCTTCCATACATTTGTGAAGGGCATCTCTATCAGAGGTGGTATTCAGCCGGTTCGTATTGATTTGCCCGAACTGGTAGTGGAAATCGTGGGTGAGCCCATCCACCTTTCCTGGCTCTATGCCATCCTATTTAGGCATGTTTTTGAGGTCGGGCACACGTGCAGAAGGTGGGCACGTGAGCAAAGTGCATGCACGGAAGGCTGGGTGATGCTCAGAAAGCAGGCACATGTGTGAATCGGGTGCACACGTGTACGAAGCGAGCATGCGTGTAGTGAACCAGTAGTAACATAAGCTGAAACCCACCACTGATCCCCATGTAAAGTGAATTGCAGTGGTCCATTCAGCAGTTGACTAGGGCATGATCAACTGAATAAGATCTCGTCATCCAGAAATAGCACACAATGCAAAACTTTGTTTATATAGCATGACCAACTCTACACAGAGTCTTTTTCAGCCCTGTTTCTCATGTTCCCTCACTTTAGGCGCACTTTAAGTTCCTGGATCTTCAGTTATGGAATTATCTCCCTGTTCTACTCAGTTTCCATAGATCTTTGGGTGCATTTCAGCCAGAGGTCTTCAAACTTGGCAGCTTTAAGACTTGTGAACTTCAACTCCTAGAATTCTCCAGCCAGCAAAGGTAGGGGGACGCGATGACTCAGCGGATAAAGACACTGAACTTGTCAGCTGGCAAGCTGGGTTTGAGTGCCGTGCGATGGGGTGAGCTCCCGTTACTCGCCCCAGCTCCTGCTCACTTAGCAGTTTGAAAGCATGCAAATGCAAGTAGATAAAGTAGTAATTATGGCTGTGGTGGTGCAGTGGTTAGAATGCGGTATTGCAGACTAATTCTGCCAACTGCCGGCAGTTCGATTCTGACCGATTCAAGGTTGACTCAGCCTTCCATCCTTCTGAGGTCAGTAAAATGAGGAACCAGATTGTTGGGGGCAATAGGCTAACTCTGTAAACCACTTACTGACCACTGTAAAGCACTATAAAATGGTATATAAGTGCTATTGCTGCTACTCCTTCCTTCCTTCCTTCCTTCCTTCCTTCCTTCCTTCCTTCCTTCCTTCCTTCCTTCCTCTCTTATTCCTTTTCTCATTCTCCTTCCTGGTGGCGCAGTGGTTAGAATGCAGTACTGCAGGCTGATTCTGCCAACTGCCAACAGTTCAATTCTGACTGGCTCAAGGTTGACTCAGCCTTCCATCCTTCCGAGGTTGATAAAATGAGGACCCAGATCGTTGGGGGCAAGAGGTTGACTCTGTAAACAGCTTAGAGAGGGATGTAAAAGCACTGTAAAGTGGCATCTAAGTCTAGGTGCTATTGCTATTGTTTGGCGTATAGTCATGCTGGCCACAGGACCACAGAAGTGTCTTTGGACAATGCTGGCTTCCTTGGCTAAGAAATGGAGATAAGCACCACTCCTGGAGTCAGACATGACTGGACAGAGGAAACCTTTATAATTTTAGGTTTAGGATTTTAAACTTGTGCGGTTACTTTTATTGTTGGTTGTGTGTTATTTTTATTGTGACGATCATAGTGTGCATTCTTTGATTGCTTTCTTGTCATTCTCATCCCTGTTTAATTTAGACAACCAGCTTTTCAGTTGGGAGAATCATTTTGAGTTTGATAAGCTCAACGTTGGATCTTTCTCCCACCCCCCAAGTTTTTTATTTTATATTACATATACATATCAATGCATGAACAGCGTGACACCTGCTGCCATACATTTCAGTACAAATAAAATAATATTAGTAATCATAGTTGTTGCATTCATCCAGCTTATATATTTCTAATAGTAATACACATTTATATCAAATTATAATCTTTCATTATTTCATATTGTTTAAACATACACAATACTACCGCAGTTCAATTTCTAAACCTCTCTCTTATTATTATCATTATCTTATGAAAATGTGTATACTAATATTCCCTCTTTCTCTTATTTATGTCCTTATTCTAACTTATATTCATATGACCATTATATTAAAAGACGTTCCCTTTGTATTCCAATGCTATCCTTCGTTATTTCATTATTCAATATTTAAATATGCAATTCTAATACCAATCACAATAACATTTAAACATACAAATTAATTCTATTCATATTCTTTACATTCATCCAATCTATGATTCCACTATTGATACACTTGTTTATACCAGTATTAAAATATGTTATTTCATCATTTTATTAGACATTATTTATCCTTCATTATTCAATATTTCGCTATATTATTCTAATGCTAATCACAATGTTATTTAAACATACAAAATAACTCTATTCATATTCTTGCTTTCATCCAATCTTTATGATTCTAGTATTAATACACATGTTTATATTAAAATATGTTCTTTTCATTATTTAATTGCTCAGCATTTACCAATCACAAACTTATTTAAGCTTGCCTATTCTAATTTCTCTTTATGCCACTGTTATAAAAAAAGGCAAGAAAAAGGAAAAAAAGAGGATTTTTTCCTTTCTTCTCTTTCCTTTCTTCTCTTTCCTATCTGCGTTCTATCCATCATCTCTTGCCCACATCAATATTTTAATTCTTATTCTTTTTTTAACTTGCCTCCCATATTCTTCTCTTAAATCTTTATCTCTGTCTGTATCTGTGTCTACATCCTGCCTAGTCTATCGAAGTGTTTCTCCCATCCCTACCCTTTTCCACTGCCTAGCTTTAAAGTTATCAGCCCCAACCCCTGTCTCCCTTCCCAAAGTATCTTCCTGCTCCTCTCGTTCTCTTTTCAGATCTCTTTGTTGGAAGAAATTGTCCATCTGGGTTCAGTTCCAAGTGGGGAGAAAGACACTGGAAACATGGTGGCTGTTTGGAAAGATGGTTTAATGGTGGACAGGACTACATGGTTTGAGGTCTTGGGCAAAAAAAGGCACATGGGGGTGTGAGAGAGAGAGATTTATGCCTTCTGTTGGGCTTTGAATTTGAGCTTGTATTCTGATTGGTTGTCAGACTCCCGTGGGGCCCTGCAGGGGTAACTTTGTAGGTTGTCTGTGTCCCAGGCTTGGTTGAGCCTTGCTGGGTGATGATGCAATGAAAGGGCTTTGGGCAATTCCTATTAGGGTTCTGCCAGAAGGAAGTAAATCTTTATTATGTAAATAGACTGGCCCCGGCTTTAATGGCCCATTGACAAAGGTATGTGAGTGGGGGGCTGAGTTTCTGCCTCCCTTTTACAGGAAATATTCTGCCCTTTTAATATTTCCTAAAATATCTTATTTTCCTAGGAGAGGGATGGGTACTAACTTCCTACATCTTAAAATATTTCCCCCCTGGTTTGATTCCTCAAACATTATTAATTTTATTAACGACTCCTCCTTATCTTCTTGGATCTTTCAATTAAAGCTTTGAAGAGTTCCACTTCTGCAAATCTGTCCTCTTCTGCAAATTTGATGGAGAACTTAAAAGAGAGAGAGAGAGAGAGAGAGAGAGAGAGAGAGAGAGAGAGAGAGAGAGAGAGAGAGAGAGAGAGAGAGAGAGAGAGAGAGAGAGAGAAATCGGAGCTCTACTCCAAACCCCTGTGAATGGGACATGGCTGAAGAGGATTAAAGCTATTTTCTATAGCCGGATAAATTCTGTCTCTGAAGAGATCCTCTCTCTTCTCTCCAGCAAAAAAAAAAAAAAAAAGATTTATATAAGCAGGGAAGCTTAGCCAGCTAAATTTCTGCTTGATTCGCAGCATCTGTTAAAGGCACAGGAGCCCCGTTCGGTCAGAAAGAGGAATTGGCACCCCTAAATTAGAAGGAAAACTCTCCAAGATAAAAGTGCTATGCAGAGAACTCTCATTAAAGCCTATTTAAGGTGTGCTTTCGGACCATAAATCAGCTGACAAACACATTCAGTTCTTGCAGTGAAAGCACTCCTAAAATTTTGTTTTTTAAAAAAGGAGAGAAAAGAACCTTAAGGCAGCTTAAATTGATTGTTGGCTTCGAGACAAAAGCTAAACATTTTGCAACCAAGACAGAGGTTTTCCTCAGGCAGCCCCTTATCTAAAGATGACTAAGAAATGTATTTGGTACTCCTGGTATTCAGTCTGCAAATTTTCCAATGTGTATGTGAACAGGAAGACATTTATAATTTGAAATTCACAGCCTCCTTAGGTTATGTGATGCAGTTTGAAAAAAAAAAAAAGAGAGAGAAGAAGCATTAAGTACGGGTAGTACTTACGACCTCAACTTACGACCGACATTTCTGTTGCTAAGCAGGAGAGTTGCGCAGTGTGTTCTGCCCCATTTTACGACCTTTCTTGCCGCCATTGTTGAGTGAATCACTGCAATTGTTAACTTTAGAAACACGGTTGTTAAACCAATTCCCCATGGAGTTTGCTTGTCAGAAGCTCACGAAACGTGATCACATGATCCCGGGATACTGCAACCATCATAAGTACATGCCAGTTGCCAAGTGTCCGAATTTTGATAACGTGACCAGGGGGATGCCGCAACGGTTGTCAGGGTGTGAAAAATGCTATAAGTCACTTTTTTTTTCAATGCCATTGGAACTACGAATGATGATACAATGATCAATGATAATAATAACTTTATTGTCGTTGTATGTGTATACACAGTATACCCATAATTTACTTCATTAAATGGAAGGTTGTAAGTTGAGGACTACCTGCACCTATAATCATACACATGTGAAGAATTTGGGCTCTGAAAGTGTTAGAATTTGCATGTATTTTGTCATAATCGTAATATTGTATTGTATTGTATTGTATTGTATTGTATTGTATTGTATTATGATATCATATGATATATGATATATATGGTCTTCCGGGTGCGCTTCAAGGTCTTAGTTACCACCTTTAGAGCGCTCCATGGCTTAGGACCGGGGGTACTTACAAGACCGCCTTCTGCCACCACTAGCCTCTCACCGCCCAGTACGCTCCCATAGAGAGGGGCTTCTCAGGGTGCCGTCAGCCAAACAGTGTCGACTGGCGGCCCCCAGGGGGAAAGCCTTTTCTGTGAGGGCACCCACCATCTGGAACGAGCTCCCCCCAGAAATACAGAAGATTCCGGATCTGCGCACTTTCCGCCGTGCCCTCAAAACATTCCTGTTTCAGCAGGCCGGCCTGGCCTAACTTTCCCTTTATATTGCTTTTTGATTTTATTTTAAACTGGGATGTCTTGAATTATCTAGGACCAGAGTGTTTTAGTATATTTTAATTGGTTTCTTTATTAATGTTTGTATTACATGTACTTTTTATCGTTCGCTGTTCACCGCCCTGAGTCCCTTAGGAATAGGGCGGTATATAAATTTAATAAATAAATAAATAAATAAATAAATAAAATAAATAAATAAATAAATATGATATGATATGATATGATATGATATGATATAATACAACACAACACAACACAACACAACACAATACAATATTACATTATATTAATTATATCATATAATCATATCATATCATATCATATTTGCATTGGATATGAAACAATATTTCTATACAATAATCTTCTGCCATTCTCTCTCCTTCCTTCCTTCCTTCCTTCCTTCCTTCCTTCCTTCCTTCCTTCCTTCTTTCCTTTCCTTTCCTTTCCTTTCCTTTCCTTTCCTTTCCTTTCCTTTCCTTTCCTTTCCTTTCCTTTCCTTTCCTTTCCTTTCCTTTCCTTTCCTTTCCTTTCCTTTCCTTTCTCCTTGGAAAGAGGTCTCTGGTTGAAAGAGCAGTTTTCAAGATCATAAGTCCAGAAGACTCTGGGCCCACCTGAACACATTTCTGAGAGACTAGAAAGAAAATCAGGGATGATGCTGAAATGTCTTCACTTGGTCTTCACCAGCCCGTCTCATTTTTGTTTTGCATTATGTCGCCTACTTTATTAATCAGCAACCAAGGGAAAAGGGAGATCAGGCTGTAGATCTCCACAAAACAATTTATTAATTGTTCAAGCTGTTTGCAATACATGTAGCTCAAGAGCTGAAGATTTGAGGCCATGAAATAGATTTACCGTGTGTTGCATTTATTACAAATATGTGTGGAATATTTGCATTGTGGTCTTACATTTCCTCTCTTGCAAATTTAAAAGAACCATAGGATCCAAGCTGTTTCTCTTCTGAATGCTGTTTGAATTATTTCTTTATTAAGAGTATCAGTATCTTTGTGGCAAAATTCCCACACTTAACCCTCAATTAATTTCCAGAACTGATTCCAAGCATCTAGGTCTTAATGAAATGAATTTTGATCCTTGTTTGTAGAAGTTGCCAATGAGCGGTAGGAAACTTGTTTTGCAATAGACCTGATTCATCGGTAGTCATAGCAGCTGAAGTCCAAGCATTCAGATCTGCAAATCAGGCTTTTAGTAATTAAAATGAGAATCTTTAGCACTGTTGCCATTGTGATACATAAGAAGGGTCTTTAGGCCCCTAGTACCAACTGTTCTGGTACATTCAGCTGACCCTAATGAGAGTAAAATCCAGTTTTTCATGCCTTAGGTGGGAGAACTGGACTTCTCGCTTGGATCCTGATTTTTCTACCTGGGAAGGAAGGAAGGAAGGAAGGAAGGAAGGAAGGAAGGAAGGAAGGAGAGAGAAAGGGAATAAGAGGGAGGGAGGAGTGAAGGAAGGCACAGGGAGGAAAGAAAGAGGGAGAGGAGAAAGAAAGAAAGAAAGAAAGAAAGAAAGAAAGAAAGAAAGAAAGAAAGAAAGAAAGAAAGGAGGGAGGGAGAGAGAAAGGAAAGAAAGAAAGAAGGAAGAAAGAAAGAAAGAAAGAAAGAAAGAAAGAAAGAAAGAAAGAGAAAGAAAGAAGGGAGGGAGGGAAGGAAGGAAGGAAGAAAGAAAGAAAGGTAGAGGGAAGGAGGGAAGAGGGAGGAAGGAGGGAGGGAGGGAAGGAAGGAAGGAAGGAAGGAAGGAAGGAGAGAGAAAGGAAGTAAGAGGGAGGGAGGAGTGAAGGAAGGCACAGGGAGGAAAGAAAGAGGGAGAAGAGAAAGAAAGAAAGAAAAAGAGAAAGAAAGGAAGAAAGGAGGGAGCAAGAAAGGAAAGAAAGAAAGAAAGAAAAAGAAAGAAAGAAAGGAGGGAGGGAGGGAGGGAAGGAGAGAGGGAGGGAAGGAAGGAAGGAAGAAAGAAAGAAAGAAGAAAGGTAGAGGGAAGGAGGGAAGAGGGAGGAAGGAGGGAGGGAGGGAAGGAAGGAAGATTATCAAACATCCTAGAGAAATCCACCAAATCTGATAAGTGATCATTCAGTCCATCCTGGAACATCTCTGCCAGTAGTGGGTTCCTCTTACCTTTGCTACCGGTTCGGAATTGGGAGCGTGGCCTTGTGCACAGACCTTCTGCACATGTGCAGTCTGTGATGATGTCCAGCCGGGTGGATGGAGCCTCCTGCCTCCGCCATTACCGGGGCGAACCGGTAGAAACCCACCACTGATCTCTATTAAAGTAACAATAGCATTAGATTTATACAGTATAGCACTTCACAGTGTTTTACAGCCCTCTCCAAGCGGTTTCCAGAGTCAGCCTCTTGCTCCCAACAATCTGGGTCCTCATTTTATCCACCTCGGAAGGATGGAAGGCTGAGTCAACCTTGAGCCTGCTGAGATTCGAACTGCCAAATTGCAGGCAGCCGGCAGTCAGCAGAAGTAGCCTGCAGTACTGCATTCCAACCATTGCGCCACTATGGGAAGGGAGGGAGGGAGGGAAGTAGGAGAGGAGAGGAGAGAGAGAGAGAGAGAGGGGGGGGAAGGAAGGAAGGAAGGAAGGAAGGAAGGAAGAAGAAAGAAAGAAAGAAAGAAAGAAAGAAAGAAAGAAAGAAAGAGCAATAGTGCTTAGACTTATATGCTGCTTCACAGTGCTTTGCAGCCCTCTCTAAGCGGTTTACAGAGTCCGCCTCTTGCCCCTAGCAATCTGGGTCCTCATTTTATCCACTTCGGAAGGATGGAAGGCTGAGTCAACCTTGAGTCGGTGAGATTCGAACTGCCAAATTTCTGGCAGCCAGCAGTCAGCAGAAGTAGCCTGCAGTACTGCACTCTAACCACTGCGCCACCGCGGCTCTTCCCACTGGATACCATTCTCAAGGTCAGCAGAAGTTACCAACCCAGCCAATGGTTAGTGAAGTAAAAGAAAAAATTATCTGAAAAAGAACATTTTTGTCTGTAATTATTCATAATTAACATAGGCTGATTATCTGAAAAAAGAACATGTTTGTCTGCAATTAACTATTCATGAGTAATCACTAACAGGATTTGTATTAAGACATCTGTGATATTGTGAACCTGAACTTTCTCAGAGAATCTGGATCTAAAAGCTTCAGCTCAGGATGGTAGTTGCTGGGATAACATTTCAGTCATCTGTGAGCCAGTTTATTGCTACTTCACACAAGACTTTATTTTTGTCGCTAGTCACCCTTAAACTCTAGCAATAAACTGTCTAGAAATCCTAGCTTTTTAGCCTGGCATAATTAAGTGGTAGAAGTCTGGATTTAAGGAGCTTTATTAGCAGAACCTCTGGTCTTTACACCATAATCTTACATGATCCTGCATTTTTATTCACCTTTTTTTTTGCAGAGGCTAAAACTTTATCTGCAGGTTTTAAAGGACATTCAAAGAATAAAAACTCCTTTTGGTCTATAGTTACTTTCTTCCCTCAGTCTCTCCCTCTCTTCTCTTTCTCTTCTCTTCTCTCTCTCTCTCACTCACATACACACACAAACACACACTTCAACTAGCTAATGGATAATTATTTTGCCTCTAATTGTAGCTCCATTTACTGATTAACCATAAGGTAAAACATAGACAGTCAGTTTGGTCTACCGGTTCAGACACAGACTAGAAACTAGGAGACTGGGAGATCTAGTCCTGCTTTAGGCATGAAAGCTGGTTGGGTGACTATGAGTCAATCACCAGGAGACGGTAAGTTCTAGTTCTGCCTTAGGCATGAAAGCCGGCTGGGTGACTATGAGTCAATCACCAGGAGACGGTAAGTTCTAGTTCTGCCTTAGGCATGAAAGCTGGTTGGTGACTATGAGTCAATCACCAGGAGGCGGTAAATTCTAGTTCTGCCTTTGGCATGAAAGCCAGCTGAATGACTTTGAGCCAATCAGCAGGAGACAGGGAGTTCAAATCCCGCCTAGGCATGAAAGCAGGTTGGGTGACTTTGAGCCATTGGCAGGAGATGGTGTATTTTAGTCCCGCCTTTGGCATGAAAGCCAACTGGTTGACCTTGTGTCAGTCACTCCCTCTCAGCCCAACCCACCTCACAGGATTGTTGTGTAGGAAAGGAGGAGGTAGATGTATTGGATATATTTGCGTCTTGAGTTATTTATAAAAAATAAGAAAGGCAAGATACAAATAAATAAAAAAGGAGTTATTAGTATTTCTCATGATCTTTTGTTTGTGAGAATAATGCTATCTACACACACACACACACACACACACACACACACAGGGAGAGAGAGAGAAGGGGGGGCAATACACATTTCAAGTAGCCGATGAATAGGTATTTTGCCCCTAATTGTAACTCCATTCAGCAATTGACCATAAGGAGTTATTAGCATTCCTCATGGTCTTTTATGTGTGAGAATAATATTATAACTATACACATTAATATCTATACACATTAACTCTCCCATCTCTCTCACAAACACACATACACACGGACAGATGGACACAAAGCTTAGAGGAGAGGAAAGAAATGGTTTAGCCTAATTATCATCACATTATGCTAGATTTCTCATTTAAGCATCTTTTTTTTCCCTTTGAAAAGTTCCTAGCTTAAGGGCCTCATCATCTGCAAGGTGATTTTAAAAAGAGTACGCTTTGCAATGTGTACATTTTTAGAAAAATGTAGCCAAAAACAACAACTCGGTTCAGATCAAACTGAATTAAACTGAAGTTCAAAATAATAATAATCATGTGAAATTAGGCTGACAACCCTTTGATGGAACAGCCTGATTGCGAGGAGTCTGCGCTTTTTCATTAAACACACAGACACAAAGCTGCTAAAATGGAACCCGAGCTGATAAATAATATACTTTCAGATCAAAAGGACATAAAAATAAATAATATCCCTCTCAAATGGAAGTAATAAGGCAGTCTATAACATTATGGGAAATTTAGAAGATGAAACAGAAGGTCTAGTCAAAGGGGGAATGAAAGTACAAACGGGAATACCAAGTAAAAGGAAGAAAAACTATTGACGCCATGATCCTAGATTCTTGCTACTCAGAACATGGTGTGAATTACTGACAAGTCATCTCCTAATTTCTAGCTTGGTGATTTAACTAATAAACCAAACTGGCTGTCTTATACATATCATATTATATGTACAGTGGCTAAGACACTGAGTTTGCCGATCAGAAAGGTTGGCAGTTTGGCGGTTCAAATCCCTAGTACAAGTCTCCTGCATGAGCAGGGGGTTGGACTACATGACCTCCAAGGTCCCTTCCGACTCGGTTACTGTTACAATCTTCTCCAGATGACTTAGATCATGCTGACTGTGGCCTTGCAAGAAATACTAGTCCATAAACCTCTGGAAAAACAGCTGCTTGGGGATGTTAGATTACACACCACCAGCTCTATCTAACTTCCCTGGATATTGCACTCAATAGCGTAGTTGTCAGTGTTTCAACGCTGGCATAGAGAGCAGAGGAGAGCGAGAGATAAACTCTGAAACTTTTGCCTGCTAAATCCCTTTGAAGTCGGGTTGCCGTGGAAATGAGGGGAGGGGGCACATTCCTGGGAAATGACGAGAAAAAGAAGTCTGAAGAATGACTTGGAAGATAGCCAATGAGAAGCAGAGATTTGGGGATCAGAAAGGGAGGGATTGGGGGGCAAAAGGTCAGTCTTGTCCGCGCGGAGTCATGATCCGGTGGCTGTGCTCAATTAAAGAAAGATTTCCTTAAAGATTGGCAGTTTGGAAATTCATTTAATTTTGAGATAGCATCGTAGTCTGACAGTAGTTAGCTCTTCAGATTTACCAGAAGGAGTTGGGTTTATTTCATAGGACCAGGGGAGACGTGATAGCAGTGTTCCAGTATTTGAGGGGCTGCCCCAGAGATTGGGGGGGTGGGTGTTTCAAGCTATTTTCCAAAGCATCTGTAGGCCAGACAAGGAATAATGGATGGAAACTGATCAAGGAGAGATTCAACCTGAAAATAAGGAGAAATTTTCTGACAGTGAAATCAATCCACCAATGGAACAGTTCACCTTTGGAAATTGTGGGAGCTTCATCACTGGAGACCTTCAAGAAGAGATTGGACTGCCATCTGTCAGAAATGGTGTAGGGTTTCCTGCTTGGGTGAGTGGGTGGGTATCGGACTAGATGATTTACAAAGTCCCTTCCAACTCTGTTAATCTGTTAATATTACTGTCAATCAGTTCAATGCATGCCGCTTTCATAGGTCTCTTTGCTTTACATGGAAATGGTGGCATGTAATCAGAATGGAACAAACCAAGAATCATCCATTGTAGGAATGAATTTCTGGTGCAGATATTGAAATGCTCCTCACATTGTCCTGAGCGGTAGCCTAGTGTCATCTAGAAAAAAAAAAAAGGCATTGCTATTCCTTCGGAATTACAATGAACAAAACAGACAGTTTTTATTTACTCCTAACCTTGGGACTCAACATTTAAAAGCTTGTCCCTGCCTCGCTTGGCTTTCAGAGGCTGGAGCTGATTCATAAAAGCTCAGGTAATTTCAGTTTGTACAGTTGAAAAAAAAAAAAAATGAACTTCTGTTTTTGTTTTTTTTCCCAGGGACAATTTCTTGCTGGAATAATTACATTTCTTTACAAGGCAACAAAGAGTTTCATTTACTTTAGCCATTCTTCTGGCCAATTGTATAGGCAGAACTGGGTGCGATTCCATTAAGTAAAGTGTGGATGGAATTTGAAAAAGATAGCAAGATTCTGTTCTTCTTTTTCCTCCTTCTCCTTTTCCTCCTCTTTCCTTCCTTTTCCTCCTCCTCCTTTTCTTCTTCTTTTTCCTCTTCCCCTTCTTCCTCTTCCTCCTCCTTTTCTTCTTCCTCTTCTTCCTTTTCACTTCTTTTCCTCCTCTTCCTCCTCTTGCTTTTCTTTCTTTTTCCCTCCTTTTCTTCTTCCTCTTCTCCCTTTTCCTCCTCTTCCTCCATTTTCCTCCTCTTTTTCTTCTTCCTCTTCTTCCTCCAGTTCATCTTTTCCTCTTCCTCCTCTTCTTCTTTCTTCTTTCTCCTGTTCCTTTTTCTCTTCCTCTTCCTCCTCTTTTCTGTGCCAAACTGGCTCTCCTGCAGAAGTTAAAAGCCTTTGAGAAATTCTTATTTTCAATACTCACACATTCTCTTCCTGGTTTGCAGGCATGATTAAAGAATACAGAAGACTTTGCTTAACATTTGCTGTGAGTCATCCTACCTGTAGACCTGCCTTTTTGACATAGAGGATATATCACCTTTTCTTTTATCCATTAATTGAAAAGCAATTAAATTCATTATGGTTTGCAGGTTCGGTGTCCGAATGAGTCATCTCTGCTGTAGCGCTTTTCTCCCACTTCAGCTAATTTAAAATATATATCTTGTTCCCTCTTCCATTTTCAAGAAATTTTACCTCATGCCCCATTTTTCTTCGCAGTCTGGATTTGATCTGCTGAGAGTGCTTCAAAAACTCACCCGGGTCCACCTCACCCAGCTTTTTAGATGCTCTCCACAAGGTCTACGGAGATTCTCAGGTCATGGTTCTTCCAAAGATGCTTTTAAAAAGGCAACTGGACTTTTTGGGGGGTTTTTTCTCTTGAAGACGTCTAAAGAAAGGTTGAATCATGGCAACTGGACCAAACTTTGATAATCTGAGATGTTTTGTTGCTCATCCAAGCAACTTCATCAGTCAGAGCTGGGGTATCAAATTCAAGGCCTGTGGGGCTGAATCCGGCCTGTGGGGTGCTTAATTCTGGCCCATGGGGCAGCCATGGGAACGGTGAAGGACTGGCCTGTGGTGCCTCTGCCAGTGAAAATGGAACTTGGGAGGGCTGCATGTGACCGTCCTGGGCTCTGTTTTCACTGGCAGAGGGCTAGCAAAACCAACTAAAAACAAAACAAAAGGAGCAATATTTCCCCTTTTGCATTTGAGCATGCATGAAGGGACAGGAAAGGAGAGAGGGAAAGAGGAAAGACAAAGAAAAAGAAGGGAAGATGGGAAGAGAGCAAGGAAGGAAAGAGGGGAAGGAAGAAGAAAGGAGAATGAAGAGGGAAGGAAAAAGAAGAAGGGAGGGAGGGAAGTCCTGCCTTAGCATTTGGACACCAGTAGAATGCAAGCTCCTCTGGAGGACAAGGGTTTGGCACTCTCCCTGGTCTCTCCTTCCTCCACTGGAGACAATGGATCCCCCCCAACCCCTCCCAGGCC
This sequence comes from Arizona elegans, assembly GCA_022577455.1. NCBI lineage: Eukaryota > Metazoa > Chordata > Lepidosauria > Squamata > Colubridae > Arizona > Arizona elegans. The sequence continues at coordinate 3,071,842 of JAKOOJ010000049.1, forward strand.
ACCACAGGTGCCCCCGACACGAGTGATGTCGAGCTAGCTATGCCCCCCAGTCCTCAACCCCTCCCCGAGGTCAAACACAACCCTCGATGAAATTGAGTTTGACACTCTTGAGTCAGAGCAAAATTAGTTAGGCAGTGTTCTGACCCAGCTTAGTTTAATGAAAAGACTAGGGGAGACGTGATAGTAGCCTTCCAATATTTGAGGGGCTGCCACAAAGAAGAGGGAATCAAGCTATTCTCCAAAGCACCAGAAGGGAGGACAAGAAGCAATGTGTTCCGACCCAGCCTTAGCAGAAGCAAGAAACAGATTCCTCGTCACGAAATACTCCTCTTTATTTACCTCTTGTGAATTAATGGCATTCACCGACCGAAAAGTCCAAGCAAGAGTCTTTCAAGGAGTTAACGGCAGTAACAGATAACAGACGTTATCAGTTCCTTGCGATAATTACAAGGCTGTGAGCTCCCAGCTGCAAATTAAGATCTGGCAAGCAATCTCTGTGACACAAAACACAATGAGCAAAATCTTCAGAAATACGAACGGTTGTCTCCTACAACCACCACTCCCCTTTCCTTCTGTTTATTCCCCAGCCAGGGAGGGGCCATTGAGCATCCATGTGTGCTTTGCTTCCCAAGTCAACTCCTTGTCCTCCGTTGTTCATCTCTCCTAACTGCTCTGCACATACGTGCATTTGGAACAGGCCCCAGCTGTTCTTCCTCCTCACTCATATCAGCCTCCAATGGCAGCTGCCTCTCCGGTGGCTGGGAAATGTCAGACGGCCCTGGCTCTATCTCTGCATCCAATGCAGAGCATCCACCAGAGCCTTCCCCAGACTCCAGCACTGGCCCAAGTTTTCTCCAACCTCCTCATTGTCCGAGTCTGCTGCCAGCTCTGCTGGCAACTGGCGGACCAGAACAGGCAGTGAGTCAGAGAGTTGTCAGAGAGTTTGGTCCAAGTACCCTGATTCAACCTTTATACACTTTTTGTCTGGATGACTGAGTCTTCATTTTTGACATATTGCAAGCCATTTTGGGGAGAAACCACTGAAGTTGGTGTGGCAAGAGTTGATATGTTCCAGCCACTCTCTTACTCTCTGCCTAACTAATTTTGCTCTGACTGATGAAGTTGCTTGGATGAGCAACGAAATGTCTCAGAATAGACACCTTTGGCCTGGATGATTGAGTCTTCATTGGCATATTGCAAGCCATTTTGGGGACAATACCCTGAAGTTGGTCTGGCAAAAGTCAGTACATTCCAAGAACTCTCTGACTCTCTATCTAACTAATTTTTCTTTTCTTTCTTTCTTTTTTTTTTTTTAAATTTGATTTATATGCCGCCCTTCTCCGGAGACTCAGGGCGGCTTACAATGCGTTAAGCAATAGCCTTCATACTTTTGTATATTTTATACAAAGTCAGCTTATTGCCCCCATAATCTGGGTCCTCATTTTACCCACCTTAGAAAGGATGGAAGGCTGAGTCAACCTTGAGCCTTGGAGAGATTCGAACCAGCAGTAATTGCAGGCAGCTGTGTTAATAACAGGGTGCTTAGACCACTCTGCTATCAAGGCTTTTGAAGACATTTTGCTTGTTATCCAAGAAGCATCTTCCATATTCTGGACAGAGAGGACCACTGGTTTGAAAGAGGGATAAAAGAGGCCATCTATGTTAAAATTGAGCAGCCCTCTCTCAACAGAGGGAGAGGGATATGACCTCACCTATTCTTGTTTACAGAAGGACACGATGGCTCAGTGGCTAAGACACTGAGCTTGTCGATCGAACGTTGGGCAGTTCAGTGGTTCGAATCCCTAGTGCCGCGTAACGGGGTGAGCTCCCGCTACTTGTCCCAGCTTCTGCCAACCTAGCAGTTCAAAAGCACGTAAAAAATGCAAGTAGAAAAATAGGGACCACCTTTGGTGGGAAGGTAACAGCATTCTGTGTGCCTTTGGAGTTTAGTCATGCCAGCTACATGACCACGGAAATGTCTTCGGACAGCGCTGGCTCTTCAGCTTTGAAACGGAGATGACCACCACCCCCTAGAGTCAGGAATGATTAGCACATATGTGCAAGGGGAACCTTTACTTTTCTTTCTTTCTTTCTTTCTTTCTTTCTTTCTTTCTTTCTTTCTTTCTTTCTTTCTTTCTTTCTTTCTTTCTTTCTTTCTTTCTTTCTTTCTTTCTTTCTCCAATTTATATGCCGCCCTTCTCCGTAGACTCAGGGTGGCTTACAATGCATTATAGCAATAGCCTGCATACTTTTTTGTATATCCCTACTTATTAGGGCTTTCGGCTCCAAATTTCCGCTATCGGTTCTCCAGAATCTGTCAGAACCTGCTGGATTTCATCCCTGGTTTTGAGATAAAAAGAGTTGCTATAATATTTTGTTTTTGTTTTTTAAAAATCAAGAAGCAGATGCTAAAAATGGACGGATGGCTTGTACGAAGTGATAATTCTCTCAACATGAAACATGTGGTCTCCCTAGGATTGGGAGTCAAGTTAGTGTTATTTCAGAAGAACAAAACAATCGGGAGATAGCAGTGAATACAAAAAAAAAGAGAGGGAATTTTGCAGCAACATCAAATAATTGGAGGTTATGAGAACAAAAGGGGAGAATGAAAAACCCACAAAGGATTATCTAAATGAAGCCAGGAGAAGAAGAAGAAAAGTTTAATGTAAGAGAATATAAAATCACAGAGTTTGGATTTTTTTAAAAAAATGGTTTTAACTTTATATAAATGTTACTGGGACCTGGAGTAGTTTTTCTCATAAACAAGTGCTTTATGCAAGTCGCCTTATGTAAGTTGCTGGGTGTGAACAGGGATTCCCACATTGTAAATAGCAGAGGTGTTTGCTTGTATTTCAAGGGTGCAAGACCACTTTATAATGTGTCACTTGGAAGATCTATCAGGAGGATGTCTATTGGGAAGTAATGCAGATGTTGCCAAGGAACGGTGATGTACAGAACAACCACTGGAAAGTTCAGTGAGACAAGTATGAGACTGTGGGGTCCTTGGTACTTTCTGACCTTGGTTGTTTTCTTGTAGATATTTCATGACTGAACTAGGTAAAATCACTTGTATATAAACAGAGAGAGCAAACCAAACTACCTTCTAGCACTGATGCTGTTACCTAGTTGGGTCATGAGATATCTGCAAGAAAACAACCATGCTCAGAGAGCACCAAGGACTCTACAGCAGCTTCTCCTCCTCCTCCTCCTCCTCCTCCTCCTCCTCCTCCTCCTCCTCCTCCTCCTCCCCTCCTCCTCCTCCTCCTCCTCCTCTTCTCCGCAAACCCCACCTTCCTTTGAGCACTGATGATGTTACCTAGTTGGGTCATGAGAAGTCTGCAAGAAAACAGCCATGCTCAGAGAGCTCCAATGACTCCACAGTTCTCCTCCTCCTCCTCCTCTTCACAAACTCCATCTCCCTTCGAGCACTGATGATGTTACCTAGTTGGGTCATGAGAGGTCTGCAAGGAAAAGTGCCAAGCTCAGAGAGCACCAAGGATCCCACCATTCAACCCTGAGTTACAAATGTTCTCTATTAATTCAAGTGGGAGAATTTTTTCCTGCCCAAAACGGCAAATCTTCATGATGCATTTCTAAAGTGGAATGCTTTAATTCCTCAACTCAGCTTTACTTAAACAGGGTACATGCAGACAGCAGGTTGGACAAAGGTTGAGATACGTCGGGGATTCGCAGAAGAAGATGGGAAAGCCTGTCCAGTTCAGCAGACGAAGCTTGAAGCCCTTGCGTAAAATCAATATGTATTTCACTTGGAGTCAACAAGCTTCTCTCCATACTTCAGAGAAGCTTGTTGATTTTAGCAGATCGCCTGCCTTTGTTCACACAAGCTTTTCACATCAGTTCCATGGATTGCAACAAGCTGCCAGTTCCAATCCCAAAATCACATTTCTGCACAAGAAAGTAGAATGGGCTTGCTTAGTGGAAGGGCTTAGAGGAACAGCAGCAACAACTGGTTTCCTAAATTATAATACCAGCTCTGCCTTTATGCTCTAGCAAATTACGGCAATTGAGAATTACACTGTGTCTTTCTTTCAGTGGCACGCATGGCAGGTTTCCTGAATTCTGTGGCTCGGTAATGGACAATGCATTCCCTCTTTTTAATGTTCGATGTGGTTCTCCTGCATTTATGGAATAATAGGGGCTCCCCCTGGTGACTAATGGGAAACCTGCAAATTCCCATAGCTCATTACTAAGGCGGCTAGGTTTAGCCTCCGAGTCTCTCGTGAATGTACATTATCTTAGTTTGTCGCTGCAGCAACAGCTGCATAGAGGTCCAGAGCACAAGAAAGAAAATGATTTTTTGGTCCTTGGTGGTTTTTTTGTTTTCGATTCCCCTAGAAATTCCCAGTCAGCTTCGTCATTTGAGTGACGCGTCTTTTCACAAGCAGATTGCAATTAAAATCTTGATAGCTGGTTAGGAAAATTGATCAGGACATATTTTTGAGCAACCTTATTCTACCAGGTTCCCTAGTTGTTCTGTTAGGATATTAAATTTAATAGCTGGAAAAGTAGGGTTGTACAATGAGCCAGAACACACAGGTTACAGTTGATTGGAAAGGGCTGGCCCCTGTGTGAGGCAATCTGTACTGTGATTGGTTGCTGTGGGTGTGGAGGGGGAGTATCCCTTTTTTCCCGCCTTTTTCTTCTGTGGGCTCTATATGCTGTTTGATTTACCTCATGATTTGCTGATGTGCCCCCGTATGCTCTGAGATTTATATATTTTTATAATTTTATCTATCTATAGCTATAGCTATATATCTTTATTGATAAATCTATAAAAATCATATACATTTATCTATTCTTATCTAAATTATCTATCTATCTCTATCTATCATCTATCTATCTATCTATCTATCTATCTATCTATCTATCTATCTATCTATCTATTCCTCTGCCTCAATTTTTATTAAAATATTTCAATTTAGTAGCTGGAGCAATTGGGTTCTACAATGAGCCAGAACACACAGTTATAGTTGATTGATTGGAGAGGGCTGGCTCCTGCATGAGGCAATCTGCGCTGTGATTGGTTGCTGTGGGTGTGGGAGGGGGAGTATCCCTTTTTTTCCCGCCTTTTTTCTTCTGTGGGCTCTATATGCTGTTTACCTCATGAGGTTGCTGGTGTGCCCTGTATGCTCTGAGATTTATATATTTTTATATTTTTATAAATTTATCTAGCTATAGCTATATATCTATATTGATAAATCTATAAAAAATTATATAAATTTATGTTCCTGTGTACCTGGCAATCTTGTCCTGCTGCAAATATAAATGCTAAATATATTTATTTATATAACACTAACAAGTTTGCATCAATGTCTCTGACTTCATTTGGACACCAGCTATGCAATTCCTTGATATATTCCCATCATACTATATTGCAAGGACTGAGTAATATAGGATATCCTCAATTTAGGATCACAACTGAACTCAAAATTTCCATTGCTAAGGAAGACAGTGGCTAAGTAGGTTTTGACCCATTTTATGACCTTTCTTGCCACAGTCGTTCAGAGAATCACTGCAGTTGTTGTGCGAGTAACACGGTTGTTAAATGAATCTGGCTTCTCCGTTGACGTTGCTTGTCAGAAGGTCGCAGAAGGGGATCACATGACACCAAGACACTGCAACCGTCATAAATACATGCCAGTTGCCAAGTGTCTGAATTTTGATCATGCAGCCACTAGAATCCTGCATTGGTTCTAAGTGTGAATAATGGTCATAAGTCACTTTATTCAGTGCCATTGTAACTTCAAATGGTCACTAAACAAATGGTTGTTAGTCGAGGAATATTTCTACTATGAGCTGCAGCTTTTCTTGATAAGAAATTTCAGAATAAGAAAGAAAAGCACACTTCTAGATGAATAGGAGGATTGTGTGACCAGAACTGGTTGAAGCACTGCACTAAACTATGACTTCCTTGCTTGAATTTTGACCTGGCATGTTGAAAAAGCGTGTTTCATGACCAAACTGGATAACATCACTTGTATATCAAGAGAGAGCAAACCAAACTCCCTTCTAGCATTGATGATGTTACCTAGTTGGGTCATGAGACATTTGCAACAGTGGTGAAATCCAAATTTTTTTACTATCGGTTCTGTGGGCATGTCTTGGTGGGCATGTCTTGATGGGCCTTGCAGGGGAAGGATACTGCAAAATCTCCATTCCCACCCCACTCCAAGGGAAGGATACTGCAAAATCCCCATTCCCACCCTACTCTGGGGCCAGCCAGAGGTGGTATTTGCCAGTTCTCCGAACTGCTCAAAATTTCCGCTACCGGTTCTCCAGAACCTGTCAGAACCTGCTGGATTTCACCCCTGGTCTGCAAGGAAACACCCAAGCTCAGAGAGCGCCAAAGACCCTACAGCCCTCCAACTCCTCCTCCTTCTCCTTCTCCTTCTCCTCCTCCTCTCCACACACCCCACTCCCTTTTAACACTGAAGATGTAACCTAACTGGGTCATGAAATGTCTGCAAGTAAACAATCCAGCTCAGATAACACCAAGACCCCATAGTTCTCCTCCTCCTCCTCCTCTTCCTCCTCCCTTCTAGCACTGATGATGTTACCTAACTGGATAATGAAATGTCTACAAGAAAACAACCCAGCTCAGAGAGCACCAAGGACTGCATAGTCCTCCTCCTCCTGCTCCTCCTCCTCTACCAGCATCACCTTGTGGATTACAAACAAGGGTTTATGGATTTCAGGTAGTCTTCAGCTTACAACCATTCATTTAGTGACTTTTTGAAGTTACTACAGCACTATAAAAGGTGACTTACAACCAAGCCTCCCTTTTAATGACCATCACTGCTTCCCCAAAAACACAAGATCAAAATTCAACTGACATCTACTTCCCATAGCTGCAGCTTCCTGGGGTCACCATTTGCAACATTGCCAGTTGGCTTCTAACAAAGTCAAGGGGGAAGCCAGATTGGCAAATATATATATATATATATATATATATATATATATATATATATATATATATATATATATATATATATATATATATATGTAAAATAAAAGGCAGGTTTCACTTAACAACTGCCTTGCTTAGTGCGCAAAATCAGGCAGGTTTCACTTAACAACTGCCTTGCTTAGTGACAGAAATTCTGATCCTAATTGAGCGCACCCTGTATTTCTACAATTGTGGGTTATTCCAGCTCCTTATTTGATTTGTGTCCTATCTTTTTACTCTAGTGAACGAGCAAAACACATGACCACATTTGAAATGTCAAAAATAGAATATGGAATATTATAATTATTGTGTTAATTCTAAATATAATAAAATTCAGTGCCTGGCACAACGAAAGCTTCTTTACATAGAATCATGTCGATGGACTGAATCCAAATAAAAACATTTGAAATGTTAACAGATTGGAAGGGAACCAGAACTCCTGGGAATAAAATATAAAGCTTGGGAGCTTTGCAGGAGAATGCTGAAAATAAACATATGAAGGCAGAATTTCAATTTTTATCACCAGATCTCTTCCATGAAACTTTCCCTGTCCGGGAAAGGCCGTAAAATTTGGACCATTTTGTTTAGAGAAAAAAAAACAAAGAAGGGGAGATATAGGTAGTCCTCGGCTTACGACCATAATTGAGCCCATAATTTATGTTGCTAAACGAGGCAATTTGAGTGAGTTTTACCCCATTTTATGACCTCTCTTTCCACAATGGTTAAGTGAATCACTGCAGTTCTTAAGTCAGTAG